>JAOXJP010179319.1:0-12495 GCA_025762735.1 Platanus orientalis
TTCATTATGGATCCCCTTAATGCATTTGAATTATGCATCTACATGTAAGTCTAGAGTCTCACTCCAGTGATTGAGATTACATCACTCCAACATATTGTAACTCTACACATAGTAGCCTTTTAAGTGACGTGCCCAACATCACCCATAGCTGTAAGGTTTTAGGCCTACAAGAATTGGATAGTCAGATCTCTCCACACATAATCCATGTATTTAACATCTTACTATGTTACCTGAGGACCACCTATCTCATCTCATGAGATCAAATAATTATCTATAAATAAAATTATACTCATGTGATTATGGAACAAAGTATTTTATTATAAATGTCAAACAAATAAATACTGTAAAAAGTGTTTATGATGGCTTTGTCAGGACACCTATCTAACACCAATCGATCAGGAGGACCCCTGATCAATCCGTTCTAGGGGGCCTGATTGATTGGGCACTTCCCCAATCAATTGCCTAACACGAACAGATCTTAGAAACATCTTTTTTGGGGGGTTTTTTATTTAGAAAAACCCCAAAACATCTGAGGACTTTATGTGATTCTATATAAGGGACCAAACACAACCTAACTCGACATTGAAACCCTAGAGAAGAGAAAAGGTAGATTTTGCAAGAGATTTGGGATTTTTGAAGAATAAAAAGCTTAAGAACGTGTCTAAAAGTTAGTAGGTAAGAAAACATGTAAACTATCTTCTATTTTTCATTCTATTAGGTTTATAGATGTCCTCTGATCTCATTTTGCAAATATCTATATTGTTCTACTCTTGTTTTTTAATGGCTGTAAAGCTAAGAGCTTATGTTTTCAAAGGGAATTTTGTGTCCACAAGAACATACGAACACCATGTTTTGTTTTGCAAGCTTTCTAGGTTTAAGTTTGTTTTGATTAATGTTTTAAAAAATATTAAAAATCATTTTACTTCAGTTTTGATGCATTTATGGTTTTGAAATAATTGTTCTAAAGAGGGATTTTCTGTTTTTGAAAAACACAAGTAATTCCAGTTTTGGTTTTTCATCTATTAGGATCTTAGAGATAATTTTCCTTTATTTTGTAAGATCCCTACATGTTTGATTTTATATCTATATGCTATAAGTCCTTAACAGAGCGGAATGGCGGAACAGGATTTGTGTAGCCGACCCCAAATAGTTGGGATAATGTTGTTTGTTGTTGTTGTTGTTGTTGTTGATGATGATGCTATAAGTCCTTAAGTGTTAATTAAAAATCTATTTTGCCAAAGAAAGTGCTTAGACTTCAAGAGATCTATTCTCTAATCATTTTTTTGTAGTTTTTAAGGATGTTATATAATTTTGGGCATAGGTGGATCAATCATCTCTAATATAAATTATTCTGAATTTGTTTACTTTTTGTTGTTATATGTTATAAGTCATGCATTGCTATAAGCCACCCTTTATCATCAAGGGGATATTTGATGATACCCATCATACTTGGTTTATGATGTGAATTGTCAGGATCTTTTTATTGGAGATTAAATTATGTGTCAGGCTCTTCTCACAGGAGATTAAATGGTGCGCCAGGCCCTTCTCATCAGGGATTAGACGATGTGTCTTGCCCTTTTCACCAGGGATTAAATGGTATAACTATTATATGTATTAGCTTAAACATTAGATTTATATGTTTTATTATGTTCAAATCTGTTATATGTATTTATTTCTTATTTACTTTGTTCTGTTCTAGACTATTCACATGTATCTGCTTTTAATCGTTTCGGTTCAGTATCAGTTTTACCATTGTTATATGTTTAGACTATTCACTTCCATATTTTTTTAAAGAATGTAACTATTTGTTTTGTTTTTCGATTTGTGCTAAGTCTTGATCTAGTGTTTATTTTAGTTTATTATTTTTTTATTGAGCTTGTCAAGCTTACCTTGAATTGATGTCACAAATGATGAGGAGATAGGGGCATAACAGTTCAAATAGAGAGGAATGGAGTTTTAGATTTATGTCGTAAGACATTGAGACTTTAATTCAGTTATTTCAGCTATATACTTTATGTTATTTTAGTTTTAATCAAAAGGATGCTATAAGTTAATGGATTCCATTATTTAAAATTATTATTTGATTATCAGTTAGTTTATGATAATGTCAAACTATATGGGGATGTTAGACTATGGTATATGGATTATCTTTCAAGATTATAGAATATGAAATTTGTATACAGGTCAAACTTATGAGAATGTGAATGGTTATATTTAAATATGAAATTTCGTTGCATATAAATAAAAAAAGGCAAAAAAATTTATAAGCAATATAAGGGATTTGAATGATGTAATGTCACGTGTCGAAATTCATGGCTCTACTAGTATGGGTTTCGGAGCATAATAAAAAGTGTGCATAAACAACATATCCACTCACTCAAAGCTTCTACTGTAACAACCCCAAATCTCATTACTTTATTTATGCATGAAATCGGGTTGCTATTAAACCATATCCATATTCTAATCATGATAAATTTTAATATTTTATCTTTACCACAGATTTAACACAACATGCACAGCGAAATAAGAATGATTAATCTCTAACATCATAATCTTAAAGATGCAACAAAAATAAACCATAACATATAAACATACTAACCATCATGTCACAAAGTCCCCATCCACAAAGTAAGGACTTCAAACCATAATATCAGGGTATCAAAACTTAAACCAGTATGTCCAATTAAGTTCCAAATACAAAATAAATTTAAGCTAGCATCTATGAAACTACTAGATATAAATCAAATAAGCATTCCCACACATGCCCCCTAACTCCAAGTGCTCCAAAAATGCACATTTACACTATGATCAACCTAAAAAAATTAGTATAAATGGGTGAGATCCACAGCTTGTAAGTAAGTATACAAAACCTACTATAGAAATCGGACGGGTAAAATATGAATCTTTTAATATAAAAATATTGAACATATCTTCATATAGAATACATATCAATTTCAAACGTATAGGCATATGCCAATATACATACATCATCTACTACTCATCACAAGATCTATGCATTTGCTATCATGGTTCTTCATATAGGAACTATGCATGAAAATCCACATGATTTTACTTGTACATGACATTCTTCTAATATCTATATATTGTAATATGCATGATTTTATGTATACATAGAGTTTTTCTCATATCTACATATGTCAATATGCATGATTCTACCTGTATATGGCATTCTACTCATATATTTGCATGGCAACATAAATAGCAATGTGTGCTTACAATCACATAGTAAATATTTTCTAATCTATCAATAGTAAAGATACTTAGTGTGCATCTTAATGAGAATTTCTATTCATTTATCATGCATAGACTATACTTTCTTAATATGAATATGCATATATAAAACGTTTTAAGCTAGGCATGCATCATTCTTAAGTAATTAAACATTCATAACAACACAATTACAAAATAAGACATATGGAATTGTACTTTTATGTTCAACAAGTCTAGCATTACCTTAGTACTTATTAAAATTCTCGAAATGGATCCTAGAGGGGGGGTGAATAGGATCTTTATAAAATATTTAAAATTTCTTTTAGATAAATTATTCTTTTTAAATAATTTATTTAGCCCCAATTTAATTTACTTAATTTTCTTTTAATCAATATGCAACGAAAATTCTTTTAATTAAGTAAATTGATTTTCTGTGAATTTATCATAGACCACGGAGCTTCGTTATGCACTATAGTGTTACCTATAGGAGAGCGGGAGCAAGGCTGATAAATTTCCTAAGGTTGTTTAAATTAATTCTTTAATTATTTTAACCTTAGTTGAAGTCACTTAAATATGTTGGGTTAATTTGCATAAATACAAAATAGAATAATACAAACAAACCACAACACATAAATTTATAGTGGTTCGGCCCTCCGGCCTACGTTCACTCTCTAAACGGCTCCCCTGAGCCTATTTAATTTTTATTAATAGTTCTTCTAAACTATTACAGGCAAATTAATAAACCTGAAACTTACTTACAAGTAACAGATAATTCACTCCCTTGTAAGTGCGCTCCCAGTGTCTCCGATGGGCATGTTCCGTCCATTGACTCCGATGGACTAACTCGCACTTAGTGTCTCTGGCAAGTGCTCTACGAACAACGCCTTTGGTGACTCTGGCAAAGGCAAGAAATCCGCCTTCGGTGACTCCGCTACGACTTGTTGTAGATGAAATAATTTTCGTTCTTCAGAATGTCTCTTGTGTAGGCAAATTTAACTTGTATAAGCACCTTCTTTGCTTCCAAAAGATTTAACTACAAAGGTTTGGGAAGCTTACAACTGATTTTGAATGGGTTTAACTATGGTGGAACAATTCCAAGGTCATTGGCCAACAGGATTTTAACTCATAGGCTTTTGGCTCACACTTTTGGCTCTCTTTCTCAGGAATTTGACTATGTGTGCATAAGTGTTGTTCTCTACCTTTCTTGGGGTTCAAAGACCCTATTTATAGAGGTTTAGAGAGGCCAAGTTTATCCCCCCAACAACTAGTTTATAATAGTAAAAAAAACAAGCCGTTATGCCAACTTATGAAATTCAAAATTGAATTTTTTCCATTGGGGACCGATCCCAATTTTTTAGGACCGATCCTACGTGACCCATCCCAAAAATATTAGGATCGATCCTACCTGACTGATCCCAAAAATATTAAGACCAATCCCAAAAATCTGGGACCTTTCCCATTGAGACTTATCCCTAGGTTAAAAAAAAACCAGTTTTTGGTTTTTTGTTCCGTTTTTCTTGGTCTTTTCTATTGGAATTATTCCTTTGGACTTGGTTCAATACTTAACACATTATTTATGTGTGTTTAGGTTCTAAGACTTGTCCCATGCCCAACTTACCAACATTTCCAATTTTTACATGTTTAAGCTTCGGGTCTTGGCTTTTTGGAGGTAGTTTGTACTTGAGACTTCAACAATGCTTGGGTCTCTTTGGCATGATCATTCTAGCTTCAAGTCCTTCATCATGGTGCTTTCTCAAACTCTCTTCTTGGATTTACATGAACATACAGAATTACAACATAAAGTCCTACTACATGACCACTTCATGTACTTACATTGTTTTGTGCATGGACATTGACAATACATAAGACCTAACAGAGACTAAGCTCCCTTTTAGGCCGGTTGAGACCAATTGTTACCTAAAGCGAGAAATTGATGCAGTCGCGATTGATGGGGTGCCTGGTAAAAATTGTAAGGCAACACTCAAGCACAAATGATGGTCGGTTATCCAACAGGGAATGGTCATTATAGCTTTAAAGTTAGTAGATGTCAACGTAGTTATAATCGACGTGGTACACTATAATTGAGTGATCTTGCCTTATTTTGATAAGGTCGATGTATACAATTTAGGTGGTGAAAGAGTTGGGTGTCGAGGCAGAATAGTGCTTGATCGAGACATCGATGAGCAGGATGCAAGGGCAGGAAACACAATACCAAACGATGCATCAATGCTTAAGTGCATTATGACAATTAACGTTGGACAAAGCCAATTCACCAAGAACCGACAAAGTTAAGTTCATTGCTAGGAATACATATGAGGAATGACAGTGTGGAGATCGATACAAAAACGAAGTCCATAATTGAGGAGCTCTGAAGATCCAAAGGGAAAGGAAAGACCCTACATTCTTGGCTTGATGATATAACCTCGATGCCAAATGAAAAGAGAATTAACTTAGAGAAGTCATGTGCCAAGGAGGGATTCTCCTTTGAAATATCCATGACACTGAAATCCTACGAAAATGTCCATAGCACATTGCCCTGGGGACTTATAATGGCTCATCAAAATAACTTGAGCCATGTCGATGGTCACATTCTAATAAGGGATGGACTTGACAATGTAATTTAGGGAATAACACTACCTTTGGTTGTAAAAAACCCAAGTGGTGTGAGGTGGCCATTTGTTTGGAAATGGCCATGGCAGGTTAACAAAGGCTTCGACGAAAATGCATATCGACTTATACACATTAGAGGTTTAGAATGTGTAGAAAGAGTCGACGGTAAACATCTGAAGCGGTGTAAGCCCTCATATCAAAGTTAAGAAGTATTTAAGGATAAAAATGTCATACAACAAATATTATGAGTCAAACACGAAGGATCATAAAAGGACAAAAATGTCCTGAACCTAATGCAAAGGCTCATATCGAAACAAATAATGTCTATGGGCAAAAGTGTCCAAATAAATTACAAAGACTTATATCAAGATAAATAATGTCTAAGGGCGAAAATGTCCAAAAAATATGATTATTATAAGTCAAAAATTACAAAGACCCATGTCGAAACAAATAATGTTTGAGGACAAAAATATCCTAATAAACGAGATGAATGAAACAAAAAGGCTCATATCGAGGCCATACATTGTTTCTTAAAGAAAACAAGAAATAGCCTAATGATAGACGACGTGAGGCGCAAAGGTTGGTGTTGAATAAAGGTAAAGCACAGGTTTCAGCAGAAACTGTTCAACCTGTTTGTCACAACGAATCAAGGAGACCTAGATGAGATGGGTATTTCATCTCTCTAGAGGTCACCTCAAGAGTCACCCCACGTAACAGTTCGAGATCAAAGCAGAAAAAGAATGGGCTTAAGTCAATGTGCCTCTCCTAGTGAGTGCTCTTTTTTGTGTAAGAGGACGAGCGACATGTATAAGGGAACTCCATCCTCAAAATTGAGGATGACGCATCATCCCTATCTGTAAAGCACTCCTCCACGATCTAAGAGGTATCCTAGGATTATCTGATGGATCCATGTAACCCTCAATGTCCTTAAAATAAGGAGACCCAAGATGAAATGACCATCCTCTAGCTATGGGGTGGTGGTCCACGCATGAGACATGGCGTGAAAAGTAGACATTGAATAATCTCATGAGCAAGAGAACCATGGTACCAATTACAAGCCAAAAAGGGAAATTACCCCATTTAACCAGGTTTGAAACCGCCCTAGAGTGTCTAGGTTTGCCTGCATGATTGCAGAAAGAATGATATGTGATCATGACGAAGAAAGATAAGAGCAAGACAATTCTTGGGGAAGGTATTTATAAACACACAAAGATAACGATTGTCATTGGGTGACGAAGATGGTTTGGTTTCCCACACAAAGCAGCCATCCTCTCTGCACGAGATCATCAAAATATGGCGAATCCTGGGAACAATTAATGTTAGAAGATTTTTTGTCTTGAAAGAGGTGCCAATCGAGGTAACCGAGTCAAATCTGTTACATCATCGAGCACAAATCTCCAAAGCAATCAATAAGGCGTAAATGGATAAATCTGGAGTGTTGGAAGGTGACACGTGTCTAGTTAAGATCTAAACTAGACATGTGCGGGGGGCATTTATGGGCACTATTATGAAAATTCCCTTACAAATGAAGGACACGTGGATTTTGGTTAACTTTGAACCCGTCCACAAAAATGGAGACATGAGGCATGTTTCCAACAAGGATGCAGAACTAAGAGAGTTGGTTTTATTGAGACACATGTCACAATATTTAGCATGCAACAAACATGAGTCATCACTTACATGAAGCAGACGAAGTAGGGCCATGACGCACTCCACGATAGGGAATAGGCATTCCATGCCACGATGAAGGATTGAGGAAGTGGATATGATGGCGAGAAATAGTGGAAAGTGGAAAGTAACCACCTTACAACATGGAGAAGATGCGACAACTAATTGGCTCGATATAAATATACGAGAGAGAGAGAGAGAGGAGGAAGAATGCATCCTCAACATCATCAAATTTAGTCTATCTTAGGAGTAGAAGTAATGTAAGGTAGTCTGTAACTTGGTTAGAGAGGATTGAACTTGGTTTATTCATTGATTTCTATCATTGGATTGCTCACTAATGAGGACCATGACTTAGATAGAGTGATACTCCTTTTTGAATTAAGCAAGATATTTGTACTGTGCTATCAATTGTTATATCAATAGAGATTCTATCTGATTTTTCATTTCTTCCCTTGAGGTTTGTGAATGTCTTCTTTGTTGAGGCATGCACCGAACCTATCCCGTTTACCCTAATCTGGGTCAAGGTGTGGAAGAAGGAATTTTTCCCAACAGGTGTTGCTCGTGGTACTCCACTATCCTTAAAGTTGATTTGCCAAGCTCTCTTAGTGCAGTGGCTTGATTCGATGTCCATCTCTAGGGGATACACCAATGATTCACCTTGCTCTACATAGAAAATGAGCCTACACTCAAACAACTATGATAGTTCTTTAGGTGTGTAGAATCAAAACCTCAAGGCGAAAACAAAAAATAACAAAAAAAGATAAAAAATAGAGAATTTGTATTATCTCTTTCATAGAGATAAAACTCTCTCTCACTCTGTCTTGAAGTTGTGTCTGTATATATCCTCTTTTTGCAATCAACCTCACTGCCTATTTTTTATGTTATTTTCTTCTAGATAAAAACCTCGCTTTCTAACCAAACGTTGACACCTCCTTTCTAGGGTTGCACTAACGTATGGTAATATTCAATATGCTATTAACTCCAATTGACATATGAAATATTTTATAAAATCCAAGAGAATAACTCACACAATTTTGAAGCTTCTTTAAATATATTATTATATGTGTCACAATCCCCCACAAGATTCAAAATTGAATCAAGTAAAATAAGCATACAACCACTTCAAACACAAACTCATGCAAAACATGTAAAACACATGAAATGTGTAAATATGTAAAACACACACAAATCATCAAAAGTCACCTACATACTATGGAGCCTGAGCAAGAGATGATATGCATCAATGTTCGAAGATTATGAATCAATTCATGAAAAAACACCTCATGATGCATGGAAGTTCGATGACCTTGGGTTTATGAACTAGATTCCACTATTATGAATCAATTGAGAATGTCATCCTCATCTCTCACCCATAATTTTCATCGATCTATCGGGTTTGCACTATTATGGTCATGCATCATACCTGAATGTCCATGAACGCTTTAGAGAACCAGCCCAAGTTCTAAGCAGGTAGGTGAATCCATCAAGTGTGTACTGCAAATAAACACACCACCATAAATGCTATAAATTCATTAAAAGTACAAAAATACTAATCCTTAAACATTGTAGTAAGCATTATTTGCATCATATGGAAGGGAAAAATGATAGCACCAAGCAAGTCACCTAATGACTTGTTCTTATCCATATAAACTTACATCATGGGATCACCAATCACATAAATTGGGTTACTACCACCATCAACTCATGATCTAAGCTTTATCCCATCTCTCTCAATGTCCATCCACTAACCCTCTAGTTAGTGGTATAGTCAGAAGATTTGTTGTATATTTCACCGACTTTGTGTAAGGATATAACCCTATTCGACATAAGTTGCTCTATAGTGCTCGACCATTCGCAACTTGGTCCTTATAGTATAATAACACCATTATTATACAAAGTTTATCCAAAGGAAGAACAACTCACAATAAGTTTTTAAGTTACTTAGCTTTCATTAAGCCATATAGCTTCACAATTTGCATTATCTAAGGAAATAAAACTATACCTCCATGATTGACATATATCACTTTTCACATTTATTTTATTGATTTATAGAAATCTCATCTATTAGAATAACACACAAATACTAGTGGAACTCATCAGCATTACAGTACTCTGGTGCTATTGGTATACCAATATAGTAATTATACTAAATAGAATTTCTCAAGGACTTTAGAACTTGCAATATTGTAATCCAATATTTTATTTTTAATTTATTCAGTCAAAGACTCTCTCAGATTTAACTTTGACCATATAAGAGTTATTATTTTTAAACATATTACTTGCTTCACTATATTAAATTTTTAGACCATTGTGTTTAAACATTTCTTCATTTTATTATTAATAATCATAAGTTTTATTTATTTTTAACAATTTAGAAACTATGTTCCACTATTTTTGCTAAACAAGTTAGAGACCACTTACTTCTTTAATGCATTGATTTTGCACTTCACTTATAAATGAACATTTTCTTGGAATTACTAAGATTTTAAAAGATCTTATTAAGTTAATTTGCATTCACTTTCTTCAATGCATATGGTAACTCAAATGTATTAAATCAGCATGCAATAACCCATTACGAAAGTATAAAGGTTCAAGAGTAATTCATCTATTACATTCCTTCCAAGTTTAATGAGTCATCATAGGATTTAGTATCAAAATACATTTATGGGTACCATGATAACTAATAAAGCAAATGAAATGTCATTGGGCTTGTCCGTTGCCCATGTATTTCATTCCTTCATCTCAATCAGATCATTCCCCATATGAAAATGGTTATGAATGGGTGAATCCATGGATTGTAAAGAGTGATGTAAAACATACATGAAACAAAATAGAACAATGTACAATCACATGATAGCTGTTTCATATGGACAATGCATGCATGGTCTCAAAAGGAACAAATAATAAGCAAAGCAAAGTAATATCATGGGTGATTCAATCATTCCATCTACGACGCATGCATGGTTCTACAATACAGATGTCAATAGGTCATAAGCTAATATGGAGGCATTACGGTATAATTCCACAGTACAATTGATTTAGTTCACCTATTTATCAAAATATGATTATGATCTTTGACGATTTGGTTGGATATCAATCATAATTTACTTAAAGGTATCAATCAATCAAAGTTGTACTTTGAATTACCCAAGTGGGTATCCATCAATCAATTCCAATGACAATCTATCTGGTTAAACTTCAATCAAAACAACAACGGATGTCTTATTACCCAAATGGGTGCAAATCAATACAATAATCCATATGAACGTTACCTGAATGGATATCAATTGGAACTATGACATACGTAGAGTTATCTGAGTGGGTATCAATCGGAACAATGACATATATAGGTTTACCCGAATGGTTTCAATCAATCAGAAGTAGAATCAAAGAATTACCATTGTATAAGTTACAAATCGTAGGATGCTTCACATTGATAAACTCTAAGTGGAGGGCAGAACCATCGCTTTAATTTTTCCCAAGCAGAGGGTAGACGCATTGATAATCCCTAAGCGGAGAGCAGAACTATCGCGTTGATTTTTCCTAAGCAGAGGGTGGAACCATTGCCTTGATTTTCCCCAAGTGGAGGGCAGACACATTAATTTTTTTCCAAGCTGAGGGCAGATCCATCACCTTGATTATCCCCAAGTAAATGGCAAAACCATCGACTTGATTATCCCTAAGTGGAGGGCAGAACCATTGCCTCTATTATCCCCAAACGGAAGGCATAACTATCAACATGTGTACATTAAATTAAGTCAATATAAAAAATAGGAGTCAATACAATCAATGGGAAAATATGATCAATGCGATCAAGAGAATCAATGCTATCGGTAGAGTTAATAAAATTGATAGGTTCCATCACATTGAAAATCCCTAACCAGAAGGCCAATATAATTCATAGAATTGATACAATCAATATGAGCTAACACAATCAATGAATTTGAATATTCGATACAAAAAATGCGATCAATAAGATCAATACGCTTGATAAAATTGACGTAATCAATAAAATCAAAGCTCAATATAGTTGATGAAGTTAACTCAAACAAATTGGCATCATTTAGTTATGGGAGATGCAAGTCCAACAAATACAAATTTTGGAGATCAATCAATAATTCATTTAGGAGTCAAATCTCCCTAATTTCTTCAAGATCTTAGAGAGATTAGTTAATCAACCTAAGAATCCAATAGATAATTCAACTCGGTGTAGCACAATGCTTCAAATTTTAGGAATAGAGTTCAAATCAATGATAAATTAAGACAATTCACAATTCAATCCAAAGAATGCAAATAAATTGACTACAATTTTATAAATCTCAACAAATTCCCATGAATGCATAAGAATTAATCGTGGATTATTCCATCAAAATAGTATCAATATATCTAGAGCCAATAGAGTTAAATTCATTTTTTTTTTATAAGGAAGTCCCATGTAAGAACATAACAATTCAATAAAACAATAATAGATCCATAAATTTAGATCACAAATTCTCAAGGATCTTAAGCTTAGCATTCAATAGATCTATGATCAAGAGTTTGTCAGGTAAAGTTCTTAAGGAATTAAAGGATGACAAATGAAATTAAAATGAATCAATGTGAATTTTATCAAAATCACATGAATAGAGAATGCATATTCTACATCACTACTTACAATTAAAGATCCATAAGTCTCAATATGAGTTCCAACAAGGATCCAAGAGGATTATCTAAGATCTATGAGTATCAAAGAGGTTTTCATTACAAATTGAAGAAGACATGAATTTATACTTTACACAACTACTTGCTACAAATCGGTAATAAATCTAGCTCTTCACTTTCCAATTTCCTCTTTCCTTGAAAAATTTTCTACCAACTTCCTCTAAAATCTCCTTCTCCGTGGATCCATTGTCGAAATAACCTCAAATTAGTAAATTACTATATATCTAATGTAAAATAGAAAGAAGATCTTAGATTTAAGCCAATTCTCCCATGGGGTAGGTTCCC
>JAOXJP010179330.1:0-12495 GCA_025762735.1 Platanus orientalis
TTATGTAGTTGTCTGATTCATCTTCTCAAGGAGATGTTGACACACCAGTAGATTCTCTAAGATCCAACATTGACCCTAGTTACGCTGGATGCTAGAAAGAATCTCTATGTTGTGTTAGTGAACCTTTTAATGACAAATCAATAACTGCATAATTTGAGGGTTAAGATATTCTCCATTTTTATTACCAACACTCTAGTTGGGAAGAACACATCATTCTCTCCCAACTGAGATAACTGAATCAAAGTTTATTTATGATTTTTCATGCATAGCCCTGAACCCTTAGTGTTTATCTCCTGATTTAATCCATCGTTATTTAGTTCATTTCTGTTTTTTTTTCAAAACTAACATATTCAATTTATTTACCTTGAAGACACAATCAAACTCTCTTTTTTTTATTCTTGCTAATTTTCTATTTCCATTTTTTTCTCTTGTGGTTATTCATTCTTTAGTCCCTGTGGATTGACCCTGGTCTCATCGGGTTTTTACTATTTTGCTACACCCTGCACTTGGGGGTTATTCTGCTTTACGTAAGTGCTCTTTGGAGTGCATTATTTAGAACATAGCACCCTGGCACTATAAACCCTTTAGGTTGTTTCATGTATATTTTTTCTTTTAAATCCCCATTTAGAAATGTTGTCTTAACATCCATTTGATATAGTATCAATTTATGGATTGCAACAATTGTAATTAATACTCTTATTATAGTAATTCTTGAAACTAGGGCATAAGTGTCAAAGTAATTGACATCTTCTTCTTGTCCACTTTCTAAAGCTACTAATTTAGCTTTAAATGTATATATTGTACCATATGGTTTTAATTTCTTTCTAAATACTCATTTACATCCTATAGGTTTAGTAGCGTCAAGAAACTCTACTAATTCCCAAGTATGATTGATCATAATAGATTCTAACTCATTATCTATAGCCTCTTTCTAGAATATTACATTTGGAGATCTCATTGTTTTTTATGCAGCGGCACTAGAGTATTTAGAGGCACGTGACAGGTGTCTGCGTTGAAGCCTGCGACTGGTATGTCAAATCCTTTAGACCGGGGCTTTGAGGGTGGGAAAAACTTAAGAAGCATATGCATATGGCTTTCTTGCCATACAACTACACGCGGGTGTTGTACCAACATCTGCAAAAGTTGTACCAAGGTTCATGGTCAGTTGATGACTACACTCGTGAGTTTTATCATCTGGTGACTCTAAATTATCTTGTAGAGTCAAAAGATCAGCTTGTAGCCCGCTATATCAGAGGTATAAAACAATAATTACAAGACACCCTAAACCTGTTGGATCTTTTCTCTGTGTCAGAAGCACATGTGAAGGCCCTATAACTTGAGAAGTGGTTGGGGAGGACAGGGAGTTCATCATGGCCTTTTAGCAGTTCTACTACCACTAGTGTGGTGCCACCTACTAGACGACCTCTGCCCTCTAATAATAAGGCCTCAACCAATACAGGCCCAAAATGTTTCAAGTGTGGTGAGCCAGGCCATCGAGTAAGTGAATGCTGGAAGGGTGATATAAACGGCAAAGGGCTTTTTGTGGAGAAAGATGACATCAATGAAGAGACCGTTGTTCTAGAGGGAGATCCTTAGTTTGATGATGGAGACACCAAGGAGGAGATTATGCATGGTGATTATAGGGTCTCTCTTACCACACGTTGGGTTTGCTTCAGCCCGAAGGAAGAGGAAGGTGATGGTTGGCTTTGTCACAACATTTTTCACTCCACTTACATGATCGGTGGCAAGATCTGTCAACTTGTTATTAACTCAGGCAGTTGTGAGAACGTGGAGGCTGAGGAAGTTGTTGACAAGATGAAGTTAGAGACATCCCAGCATCCCAATCCTTACAAGTTTTCTTGGCTTAAGAAGGGCAATGAGGTACAGATTTCTAAATGCTACTTAGTTACATCTCTATTGGCTCAAAATATAAAGATCAAGTGTGGTGTGATGTTGTTGGCATGGATGCTTGTCATCTATTATTGGGGATGCCTTGGCAATATGATCTGGTTGTTACTCATAATAGTCAAAAGAATTCTTACAGTTTTATGTGGCACAACACCGGTATTATGCCCATGGCCCAAAAAGAGGTTGTGCTTAAACCACCTATTGAGAAAGGAACCAATCTCTTAATTAGGGGTGTCTTCGTAGAGGAGATGGAGGTTATCCAGTTTGGGTATGTGCTAGTTGCAAAGGAGAATAGGGGTGATGAAAGTGTTCTGGATGCTATTAGGCCCCTTCTTGATGAGTTCTTTGAGGTGTCTTCCCAAAGAACTTACCTGATGGTTTTCCACCCTTATGGGATATTCAACACTAGATTAATATGATTCAAAGTTCTAATCTACCCAATAGACCTCACTATAGTATGAGCTCGTTGGAGCATGAGTAGCTGCGATGCCAAGTGAAGGAACTCTTACGGAAGGGTCACATCCATGAGAGCCTTAGACTATGTGTTGTACCAGTATTACTTATGCCTAAGAAAGATGGTAGCTGCCACATGTGTGTTGATAGCCGAGTAATCAACAAGATCACAATGAAATATCAAATTTTGATACCTTAATTAGATGATTTGTTGGACCAACTATGTGGAGCGACGGTATTCAGCGAGCTGGACCTAAAGAGCAAGTACCCCACCAAATCCCTATACAGCTAGGCGATGAGTGGAAGACTTTGTTCAAGACTCAGGAGGGGTTATATAAGTGGCTGGTGATGCCTTTTGGCCTTTCCAATGCTCTAAGCACATTCATACAAGTCATGAACCAGGCCCTACGACCATTCATTGGTAGCTTTGTGGTGGTATATTTTGATTTATAGTGTTGATCCTATGTTACATTTGCAGCGCCTGTGAGAAGTTTTTACCATTCTTTCTATGGAATAACTTTTTATCTCTTTGAGAAAGTGCTCTTTCATGATAGACAAGGTGTTGTTCCTTAAATACATTGTTGGTAGGGATGGCATATCTATGGATGAATCCACGGTGGAAGTAGTGAAGTAGTGGCCATGATCGTCTAACATTCATGATGTATGGAGTTTTCATGGGTTAACTTCTTTTTATAGATGGTTTATTCCACATTTCAGCACTATTATGGATCCTATTACAGATAGTCTGAAGGCTGGAAAGTTCTCCTAGTCAGAAGAGGCAGAGTCTGCATTCTCTTTGATAAAAGAAAAATTAAGTTCAACTCCTCTTCTTGCTTTTTCTAATTTCTCTAAAACTTTTAAGCTTCATTGTGATGCCTCGAAGGTGGGCATTGGCGTAGTTCTGAGCCAAGAGGGCAGACCTAATGCTTATCATAATGAGAAGTTAACTGGATCCAAGGGGCATTATAGTACATATGATGTGGAGTTTTATGCAGTGGTCCAAGCTTTGAGACATTGGCATCACTATCTTATTCATTCTAACTTTGTCCTCTACTCTAATCATGACGCCTTAAAGTATATTAACAGCTAAGATAAGCTATCTTTTTGGCATGCTAGTGGGTTTCTTATCTGCAGGAGTATACTTTTGTGCTTAAACACAAATTTGGGGTACAAAATCGAGTAGTTGATGCAGTAAGTCGTTGTGCTTCCTTACTTACTACCATGTGCACGCAGGTACTTAGTTTTGATTCTTTTCGTGAATTATTATCTAATGATACATACTTTGTGGATGTGGTAGCTGATGTGCAAGCAGGAGAGCATTCTAACTTCCTTATTCTTGATGGGTTTCTCTTTAAAAGGAAATAACTCAGTGTGTCTGATTCTAGCTTACGACTAAAGATTATTAAGGAATTGCATGATGAGGGGCATGTGGGTCATGACAAGACCTTATTAGTTATTTCCAGCACTTATTTTTCCCAACCATGTATAGGGAGGTGTATCGATTCATCAGCAACTGTCGCATCTACCACATGGTCAAAGGCAAAGCGACTAATGTTGGTCTATATATGCCTCTTCCCATTCCAGAGCATCCATGGACTGATGTGAGCATGGACTTTGTATTAAGCCTCCTTCATACACAGCGTGTGATGGATTTTATGTTTGTGGTTATTGATTAATTCTCAAAGATGGCACACTTTTTAGCTTGTAAGAAGACTACGGATGCTATGCGTGTTGTAAAGATATATTTCTAGGAGGTGTACCATCTTCATGGGCTGCCATTGTCTATTGTCTTAGATCAAGATACACATTTTCTTAGTCACTTCTAGAGGAGCTTGTGGAACCTTGCCAACACACATCTTAATTTCAACGGTGCATACCAACCTCAGATGGATGCCCAGACTGAGGTTGTCAACCGTTCCTTGGGTGATTTGTTATGCAGCTTGGTGGGATCTAATTTGAAGACATGGAATCAGAAGTTGCCTTTAGCCGAATTTGCTTACAATCACACTATCAATAGGAGCACGAGTTTGAGTCCCTTCACTATTGTTTATGGGGTTAATCCTCGATCACCTCTGGATTTGGCACCAGTTCCTGGTCTGAAGCATGTTAATAGCATGGCTACTGATTTTATTGACTAACTAAAGCATATTCATGAAGGAGTTGAGAAGAAGTTGATGGAATAAAATGCAAAGTACAAGGTTGCAGCAAATGAGAAGCGGAGACATGTGGAGTTTAATGTTGGTGATTTTGTATTGGCAATCTTGACTAAAGACTGTTTCCCTATGGGATATTGCAATAAGTTTTTTGCAAAGAAGATTGGACCTATTGAGATCATTGAGAAGATTAATTTGAATGCTTATCGTTTGAGGTTGCGAAGTCATATCCGCACTTCTAATGTGTTTAATGTGAAGCAAATAATGCCATATCTGGGAGATAATTCTGATGATGATGTAAATTCGAGGGCAAATTCTTTCTAGTTAGGGGAGACTAATGCAGTGGCACTGGAGTATTCAAATGTACATGACAAGCACCTACGTCAAAGCTTAAGACTGGCAGATCAAATCCTCCAGACCAAGGGTTCGGGGGTGGGGCCCCCGAGGGGAACGAGGGGCTAATTTGTTAATTTTCCCTTGATTTTAGGCAGATTTCCTTTAGAAGTTGATGTCTATTTTGGTTATTTTTATTTTTGCTCTATTTTATTTTTCTCTCTATAAAACGTTATGTAAGGAGAAGTTAGGATCAGGTTTTAATAAAATAAAATTGTTCTTTTCCCTTTTGTTTTGTGTTTTGTTAAACCCTAACAGAGGATGGTTCTGAAGTTTAAGGCCGAATTCATCTATTCGTCTTCTTCCATTAATGCATTAGTTTCTTTATAACTCTTGGGATCATTCTCAACAAGATAGATGAAGTAATCATCTTCAAGATGAGTTATCATTTTAATTCTTATACTTTTTCTAATTTTGGGTATTTTCTCATTTTTTTTCCTACTATTTCCACTTTCTTTTCTTTGTTTTTATTTACTAAGTTACTAGAATCTTTAATTTCATAACAAATATTTCTTCAAAGAACTCTACATCCTTAGCTTCTATAATTGTATTGGATTCTAAAATGTTATTTTCTAAGTTTATTACTAAGAACCTATATGCAGCACTATTTTCTATATATCCTATGAAAACACAACCATATGTTCAATAACCTAATTTTCTTTCTTAGGTTCAAGTAAACTCACATTTGCTAAACATCCCTATACTCTTAAATATTTAAGATTGGGTACTGACCATTCCACAATTCATATGGGGTTTTCAAATTTTTCTACATGGGACTCTATTGTGTATATAACATGTAAATAATATTGCATCCTCCACATATTCATAGGTAATCCTAAACTTAGAATTAATGCATTCATTATTTCTTTAAGGAAACAGTTTTTCCTTCTACTACTCCATTTGATTCAAAAGTCTATGGTGCAGTGTTTTCATGTATGAACCCATTATTCTCACAAAAGTTTTTCAATGAGGTTGAATCATATTCATCTCCTCTATCAATTCTCAGTCTTTTGATTTCTTATTTAACTAATTTTCTACCTTAGATTTTTATTTGACGAATGCATCTTTCGCTTTCTCTTTTGTTTTTAAAAGATATAATTATTTGTACCTAAAGTAATCATTTACAAATATAATATGGTAAAACTTTCCTTGAAGGAAATAACATCTCAATTAAGGATGTAACTACAAACGACTCAAGTAAAGCCATATTTTCTTTGGCTAGATCGTTCACCATCAATTAAAAGTCATCCAATTGAGAGGATAATTATTTTTCTTTTATCATTTTAAATTCTAGGAATTTTTCAACACTATACATTTTAGTTTCTACATTTTCTATAATGTATTGCTTAATCAAGTTGTTCCACATCTCAACCGTAGTTCCCAATTTACAGTATACATCATATAAGGTATCGACAATGGTACTCAAAATCGCATGTTTGCACATTATGCATTTATTTTCCTTCATAAGATCTTATATTCATCTTATTTCAAAGTGTTTTGCATTGATTATATGGGATTTCTTGTGCAATTCTCAGATCCAAGTGAATTTGTAAGTAATTATACTTATTATGCATGTGTTTCATTCTTAGGATCATAGATCCATTGATCTGAAAATGATATCTCTACAAAAGCTTCAAAGGAATTTGAAAGGTCTTAGATCCTTAATTGTTTTTTGAGTATTTTCCTAAGATCTTAAGTGGATTTACATGAATTTTCCCATTGGAATAGTGATCAAGCCTTGATTGTTGAATTCCTTTATTTTTAGTGTTTTATATCATTGAATCTCAAATTTTTTTCTTTGTCTACAAGTGATTCTTCTTGGTTATTGTATTTAATTTGATTTGGTACAATTTCCTATGATCTAACTATGTTCTTCTTTATTGAATATTAAGAATTCATGTGTTACTAAGTAATTCTTCAAAGTTACCAACTGAATCTATTTGGATCATGCCTAATCTCTTCAAAATCATTAAGCATCTTCAAGATCCAAGTGATTTATTGAGATCTATATCAAATCCATTGAATCTACATTTATCTATGTCCAAAACCTGGAAAGATATGAGAGTCTATTAAATTCCATAATAAAATGATCAACTATAGTAAACTTAATCAGTTTAGTCATGGATTTTATCTCTTCTTTAATGTTTTAATTATATCTTGCTAGAATTGATTATCTTACCAATGCTTTGATACATTTTAATATTGTGGACTCCTAATCATTGTGCTGATATAATTATTGTGAAGATTGATAGTTTGTCTTGCACTCTAATTGTTGGCAATATTGTATTTGAACTCCAGAATCATATGAAAATTGTTATGAACCTTCGAATTTGTTGTTCAATTCGGCAAGTGATTCACCCTTATTTTGAGCTTTAGATGGGTCAAGCTCTTCATTGAATTTAAGATCATTAGATGTCATTTTTAAATTGGGAACCTTTGATTGAATCCCTATTTGGCATATATCATGCATCATAGATTTGTATTGTTTTGAAAATCAGGGAAAAGTGTTTGAAATTTTTTGTTCTATTTACATACCGAAAAGTGTTTAGTTTAGAAATAAGTACTGCATCGCATGAGGCTTGATTTCTCCGCAAGGTTTCCTTATCAAATAGTGTTTAGTTTTAAAGATTTAAAAGAGGTCTTATGAAAAGATTATGAAAGACATCCATTTCTATATTCAAATTGTTTTAGACATTGAAAATGGTTTAGGCCCCCTCACAGGGTAGATTGTGAGAACTGTTTTGAACCTATTTGAAAAGCTGAATAAGTTTCATTTTGGAAAAATGTTGTGGACCCTACCCATGGGGATTAAACATGGTATTTTGGACCCTAGCCATGGGGGTTAAACATGACGTTTGGAACCCTACCATGGGGGTGAGACATGACATTATGGACCCTGCTCATGGGGGTCAAACAAGAGAAGTGGACCCTACCCATAGGGATTAAACATAGTGTTTTGGACCCTACCCATGAGGGTTAAACATGGCGTTGAATCCCTACAATGGGGGTGAAACATGGCATTATGGACTTTACTCATGGGGGTTAAATATAAGAAGTGGACCCTACCCAAGGGGGTTAAACATGGTGTTCTGGACCCTGGTCTTGGGGGTCAACAAGAGTAAGTGCCCCCCCCCATTAAGGCAAATGATAGAATCCATTATAGGGTTAACATGTGAAAACATTTTAAACAATGTTTTGGAAAAGTTTAAGAACTTATGCTTATTCCTTAAAAGTAGTGTTTCAAAAAGTGTTAAGACTTTTGAACATATTAGAATGAATGTTTTGAAAAGCATATGATCATCCACATGTGCTCCGAATAAAGTGTTTTGAAAATGCACTAAGTGAACCATTCTAACGGCTTTCCAAATTGTACTTTGAAAAGTGGAAGTGTTTAGGAAATGCATGTTTTAAAAAGGAACCATGTACTACATTGTTCTAACTTGCACATTTTATAAACACTTGTGCTTCTGCCGATGCTTGACCCTCCTCTTCATTGTAGAGTATATTTTACATAATTACTTGTGAGCCATGGACTCACCCTTCCACAACATTTTCAGATATAGAGTAAGCACCCATATGAGGAAATAGAAGAATGAAACATAAAGTAGATTATGACTTCCTTTTACATATTTATACTTTGGATGTATACTTGTTAAAGATTTATTTGAGTGGATTAGATCATATTATTGTTGAAACTATTCCATTGTTATGATTTGGGTGAAATGATACCCTCTTTTATTATATGTTTAGGACTTTTTAACTGTGGATTGACCATGTTATGGTTGGTAAGAGACTTTATGAGAGTGGCTTTAGTACTCATGATATATTAGTGATGTGGTCATATGTACTAGAGACTAGTTATTCCACTGCATAGTGTAGTGAATGCATGAATTTAAGATATATACTTTCACTACCTAATTATATGAATGTGAATTTGAATGCTAAACTAAATTGCAACATTGAATGTAATAAGGTTATGAAGGCAAATTGTGATATAAATAAATAAATAAATTGGACTGAAATGCATAAGCATAAATAAGAAGTCCCTAAATGACCTTATGAGAAAGCTTATCGGTCATGGTCTAGATCTAGTTCATTGTTGAGTTAGTATTAGCTCAGGTTTTGGGCATAATGGAAATGATTTGTTGATGACCGTCACAGGATTCAACGACATCAATCTTCTTGGACCTGTAGTGTATAAGAAGACCCACAACAAATGGTACTAGATGTGGTTCCAATCAAACCAACACATCTTTAAATATCAAGAAAAATTCAAGCAGAGTTTTTGTTATGTTTTCATGAAAAACAAATTGAGAAAACGGAGAGAAATGAAAGTAAAAGTGAGCAGAGAGATTGTTCAAGTGTCTTTAACGTGAAAACCCCTTTTCTATTTATAGATTTTGTAGAGACACTAAGAATGTGTCTATGGACTCATTAGATGTCCATTGGTATGGGAAATGACATATATTGATGTCCACAGACATCTTTGGTGCCTTTGCATACTTCCCCATGAATAGATCAAAAATTTTCACCATGTTTGTTTTTGTCATTCTACGCAGTTTGAACGTTCAAAAATATTTTCAATCGTTCGGCAAAATCTTGTTTTTTACTTAAAGCTTTTTAAACGATCGGAATTATTTTTTATCGTTTGAACTTCGAACGTTTGAAGATCATTTCGATCATTTGAACCCTTTTAAGATTTGATATTTTGAATCTTAAATACAACACAAGTGTTAGAGCAATTCACCAAGAATTGAATTTACATTAGTTAAGGAACATCTTAACAAAGGATGAAAGAACACCTGGTGAGCAGGGTACAGGTTGTGCAATCCAGTGGTAAGTTTAAAGTTCACAAAATCCTTAATATAACTTCTAAATGTGAAGTGAAAAAGAGATAATAAAAAAGGTAAAAAGATTAGCTAGAGAAGACACCAATAACTTTTAAATCCAAACCACTCAATTCAATCTCCAAAGAACTATAAAGCAACTCAATTCAACCAGATTATCTCTCAATCACATCATCCTTCAATTATAAAATAAAGCAACAATGGGGAGAAACCTCCCCCTCTGCATCTTACCATAGTCAAAAGTACAAGTTCCTAACTAACACTCTAAACAACTCACCATAAGGATAGTAATCTCAATAAAACCTCTCGACACCCCTCTCCAACCATTGTTATTGGTAAAGGCCTCTTTATTCGAGGTCTCTATATTCAAATGCCCAAATCATATTCCAATCATTATACTATAGCCAATAGTATAATGATTCGAATACCTTTCTATAGTTTTCACAATTAGAAATCAAATTTGTAGGTTTTGTTAGCTATTGCTCGAAAATGGAATGTCAAAAGTGGTGCAGGCATGCTATTAAGATCAGTTTTTTAAGATCTCGGAAAAGATGCTCGAAAGCTAATGATTAGAATACTTTTTATGATAAAATTTTAATAGGAAACAAATGAAAAATAGAATTAAAAAATTGGAATTCAAACAAGAAACCAATCATATTTCTCAATGAGAGAGAGAGAAGATAATGGACTCACATCAAGATACTCCTTGGAAGTGGGGATGAGTCTAACTGGTACATGGGACACAGGTGCTCCATTCTCTCGAGTAACAGCTTCGAGCCTTAAAAGAAAGGAAACAAATGTTTTATAAGGAACAAGTGTTTTGAGTCTATTAGTAATTTATTTTCTCTTCTTCTAGTCGAACTAGGTTCAACCAAAGTGATTCAACAATTCTAGGTTTGGTCCTTAATTACCTCACTTAAGACAATTTTTTCATTAAATGAGAAAAGATTAAAAAAATGTATGAAAAATAGTATTATAATTGCAATTAAATACAAATACAATGATTTCAATCACTTACTCTTACCATTTGTTGTTCACATTTTTTTTATATGACAAAGCTCGATTGACAATTAGAGAGTTTAAAATCGAAAACAAAATGATTGTGGTAACAATTAATGTTGTTGATATATTTCAATCCCAGGGTCAAATGTGTAGTGGTATGTGTCTTTTAAGTGTCCTATGCTCTCACAAGTTCAAGACATGAAGACAAGAACGACCAAAGACTTGAAGAAGATATTAGAAACTACCTTAGATTTGCCACACCAAGAAAGGTATAAAGAATGTTTTCAAAACTAGATTATAATGTATATATTTAATTTTGAAAATGATTTAATCAACTAAATGTTTTTTAAATGTCCAATTAATTCATTAAGTGCCTAATAATAATCTTCCAATGACCATAGGGGTTAGATAGTGATTATTTTATCATCCAAAAGGTCATTAAAGAATATAGTGAGGTGAAAAGACAAATTTGTGAAATATCTGTAAAGAAGGGTCTCATTTTTATTTTCTTATCTTTGGGAGTTTAGTTGCAATATGTAATAGGGATTATTGTAATTAGTGGTGTGCCAGTTTGTAATTAACAAAAGATAGAGTGTCTTTAATGCATTTTGACTTAAGTAAAGATATTAGGCCCCATAACCTAAGGATAAGAATCTCATAAGGATCCCACACCCCATAGGATTACTTTGACTTCTCAAATACTTTATATACAGAGGTACCCACGTTCAGATAGGGTCCTGTAATGTTTCTGGAAGTGGGAGAAGTGCAAAGAATTCTAGAGCAAGTGTGGATACTTTGGAGACCAGATCGGATTGGATTCTTATGTTCGATTAATTGATTGAGGTAATTATAAACTTCCTTTATGATTAGATCTCAAATATTCATATAGTGATTATAGGAAAACATATTTAGATATGTGATTTAATCAATAAACTTTACTAATTTTAATGTTAAAGAATGGTAATCTTCCTTAAAGTGGTATCAGAGCCTCCCATATAAATCCTAAAATCTATTATTGGTTATTTTTTGTTTATGGTATTCTTTGAATATATGATATAAACCATTATTAGATAGACCCAAGTTCTAGAATCCATGTGGTAATGGTGATTTATTCAAAAATTTAGAGTATAAAACCTTAGATGAGATCTAAGGCAGGTTTACATAAAATGACAGTTGTGAGTTCAATTTAAATCGGAATCATGTGTGGTTTATTTTGTTAGCTTCATGTGATTGCATAGTTATGTATTTGATAGATGAATGTAATATTTTATGGGTGTATGGTCATGATTATATCCCCCTCTCCCTCTCTCTCCTCCTTATCTTTAATGGTTGTACTCCCCTCAAGCAACCTGAGATAGTGGGCTGGTTTCTTGAGGTTTCTTATTAAATGATGTAATTTATTTATTAGTAGTTTAGAGATAATTATAAGACCTAAGAAAATAAAGATCCATGGAGCACAACTCTTTGGAGAGAAGATGAAGCAGAAACGAAGTTTCCAAAGGCGTCCAAAAAAAATGGGACAAAAAAATAGCCTGATTTTCGTGGGGGATCAATCCCTATGATCTACCATTACTTTCTTATGTGGTTTATCTTTAATCTACATATTTTTAGAGCATATCCATGAAGCTGGGTCATGCTCACCTCAAAACCCTATAATAGAATCCAAGTTGGAATCAAAAAGAGATGTCTATCATCAAAAATTTGAGTCCTATAAGGACTCTAACTAAAAGTCTTATAGG
>JAOXJP010179341.1:0-12495 GCA_025762735.1 Platanus orientalis
TCCTTCAATTTCTTAGTCTTTTCTTTGGTCCAACCTTGAGCAATGGTCCTAAGGTTTTGGGTTAATATATATCACTCTTCAAAATATATTTTGATTTTAGGTTTAATCCCAATTCCCATTTACCAACATTTGCTATTTTTACCTTTAAATTCCGAGTGTTGGCTTCCTTGAGGTAACTTGCACTTGAGACTTAAAATTCTTACATGATGTTTGAGTCTCTTTGGCATGGTCATCCCGGCTTCGAGTCCTTCATTATGGCGCTTCCTCGAACTCTCTTTTTGGACTTACATGAATATATACAATTACAACATAAAGTCCCACTACATGACCACTACATATACTTACATTGTTTTGTGCATAGACATTGACAATACATAAGACCTAACATATCTCTCTAACCTAGAACCACTAGAACCACCAGGCATATGCTGACTGCCACTAGGAAAACCAAAAACTGAACGTCTCAATTCATCCGTGTAGGCATTCTTTCTACTCTCCCTCATTGCTTGTAGAAGCTCAGCCTCCACCTCATCCCTAGCATCCTCATCCTCATCCTCATCAAACCTACTAAATCCCCTCATTTCTTCATAAAACTCGGTATTTTTCTTTTCTTCAATCTTCTTCAAATTTTTTGCTTCATGTAGGTGTTGATTCATCATTTCCATAATTTCTTTTGGCACCTACATGTACCCTTTTATTTCATCTTTTACACAATCACGGTATTGCTTAAGCCTAGTCACAACACTCCAATAGTAATTATTGCAAAAATTGCATCTTATTTTCTTCTTGTTCTCTGTTAACGGCAAACAAAATTTTCACCCAATGTCTTCCAAAGTCTTGCCCTTATTACGACTAACACAAGTCCCACCCGCACAGCCGCACTCCCACATACATCTTCGGATGCCATCTCTATAAACAAAAAAATAATGAATCAATATATGTTTTTAGAACATTATTATAATAAAACTTTTTAAAAAATTATAGACTAATTACATTTTTTTTATTCAAAATATTTTTTTATTTTCAAATTACTAAAAAAAATTATTTTTCAATTAACACCATGAATCCATGTATTTTTAGAACATTATTATTGTAAAACTTTAAAAAAAAATTATAGACTAATTGCATTTTTTTATACAAAAATATATTTTTTTTATTTTTGGATTATTAAATAATTAATAAAAAAATCTTGAAATTTCAATTAACACCATGAAGGCATGAATCAATGTACTTTTTTAGAACATTATTAACGCAAAACTTATAAACTAATTACATTTTTTTAATTAAAAATACTTATTTTTTAATTTTCAGAATATTAGATAATTAAGAAAAAAACCGAAATTTCAATTAACATCATGAAGACATGAATCAATGTATTTTTTTAGAAACTTATTAATGTAGAACTTATAAACTAATTACATTTTTTTATTAAAAATATATATTTTTCATTTTGGGATTATTAAACAATTAATACATATATTTTTCAAAATTTTAATTAACACCATGAAAGCATGAATCAATGTATTTCTTTAGAACATTATTAATGTAGAACTTGTAAACTAATTACATTTTTTTTATTAAAAATATATATTTTTTAATTTTTCAGATTATTAAATAATTAATAAATTTTTTCTTTAAAATTCGATTGACACCATGAATCAGTGGACAGATCCATTGTCATTTGATCATTACCACATCCAAATCTTTTTATTTTATTTTATTTCTAATTTTTGGAATTTTTTCCATTTTCAACAAAATGCCTTTAAATCTTCAAAACATGGTTTAAATAATGTTTTTGATGCTTGAAATCAGTAGATCTAGCATCTATTTGTGCTAATCTACTGATTTTTTTTTTAAAGAAGGGAATTTGAAAAATAAATAAAAAAAACTCACCTTTAAGGCGTACAGGCAAAGAACACTAAGAAAGGGCCTTAGAACCTTTAAATCTTCAAAATTTGGAGGTTTTTTTTGTAAAAATTGCAAAAATTCAACACAACTATGTTAACAATGTTTTTGAAGCAATAGACACAGAAACCCCCCAAAAAAATTCAATTTTAACGTGTTTGGATTCTGGAGGACGATCCAGGTTACCGGATTGTTCGGTTCGAATCGTGGATTGGCAATCCGCATCTGGATCGTCCGATCCGAGAGCCTGGATCACTGATCCAAAAAATTTGTATCAGGATCGGTCGATCTCTATCCTGGATTGTCCGATCTGAGACGATCTAGACGATCCAGGGCCAGACGATCCTATTTGTATCATAATCTGAAGAACATGATCGGATCGGAGGGGTCTGATCCCGGAACGTCCAATCTTTGAAACCATAATCATATTATAACCAAAACAGAATGTAACATATATCTGCTATCAAGTTGGAAAATAAAACAATTTGCACTATTTAAACCCTGATGAGAAGGGTCCAATTCATATCATTTAAACCCATGTGAGAAGGATTCAGTTCTCACGATTTATACTCAGGTGAGAAGGGTTGCTACTATCACCTATGTGACTAACAGTAAGGATCCATAACAATACGCACCATATACCCGGTGAGGTGAATTCTATCAATAATTCCCCTTGATGGGCAAGGTGGCTTTCTAACAGTACTTATTATTCTCTTGTAGTTTCAATCCAATCATATAATTCATAAAAGTAACATATAACAATTCTTTACATTAACTAATTCAAAATAACATATACGAATATGCTTGATCCGATTAGACACCATCTATAGAACATGTTTTTCAAAGCATGTCAAATCTGTCTAGAAAGCTCTCTTGAGAATCACTAACAATATGATGTAAAAATCAACACTTTTCTTTTACCAAATAGGATTTAAGAACACTATAAATAAATCAAATTATTAAACATATCGCTTCTCTTACAAATCAGTAAATAATTACTTCTAAAATTATTTAGAAGATCAAAGCAATTCTTAGAATAACTTTTGCAAATTTTGGAATCAAATACTTTTTTAAAACTTTTGATTTTCCACTAAAAACATAGTTTTACATGTATTACTAATACAAAATGGGTTCCAAACAGAGATTACAACTCCTTTAAACCCTACAAAATTAAAGACAATTCACTTTTATATCATGTTCTTGTAAAACTATTTTATCTATTACAAAACCATGTTTTAGAACTTTAGGCAAAACCAAAATCATTGAAGAATGATTCAAATTCGATTAAAAAATGATTAAAACTTTTACAAAACAGAATCAATGGAGTTCTAGGAGTCTAAGAATGAAAACAAAACAATATTTTAACTGTGTTCTTACCTTTTTGTGTGCAAAACTTTCCTAAGCTTTTGTTCTTCAAAAAAATCCCAAACCTTTGCCAAAACCTAGCAGTTTCCTTTCTTTTCTCTTTCTCTTTTCTCTAGGGTTTCTAGGTCTCTTTAGGTCGAAACATATCTAATTTATAGGTCCAAAGAGAATCCCACATGATTTAATTACGGAACAAATTTTTTTTTCTCGAAAAAACATTGTTCAAACACTGTTTATCGCAAAACACTGTTAATCCTTTGTGAGACACTGTTGACCCCTGCTCACTAAAACATCAATATCTTTTTCGTTTGGAGTCAGATTCGTTCGCTTTTTGTTTTGTTGGACTTTAGACTTCCGTGCCTATCCAATGGCATAAATTTCACCCACAGATTCTTCCTACATTTTCGTCGGTGTCTCTCTAAAGTTGTGCCAATACACAGATCAGTATGTATGCATCTAAACAATTTTAAGTGTGTGTGGAACATATATATTGTGCGTGTACAATATAAATATGACATGTGTGTAAGATATGTGCGAACATGTGCGGGGTGTTATACCGACACCCTCTTATGAGGAGGCGAATGATACATCCTGGACAACACATCCTTTTGGTTTTAGTTAAATCATGCTATAATTCCTTAAAGGAGAAAATATAACATCAGACATTTGCCAATCTATCTGGAAATCTCATGTCCTTTCTAAAGTTCAGTTCTTTTTATGGATAGCTAACTGGTCCGGCTTCTCGACTATTGACAATGTTATTAAAAAAGGTCACTTGCTGCCAAACATTTGCCCTCTCTGCCTGAATGATGAAGAGATGGTACCTCATCTCATTATCCTTTGTCCCTTCTCTTATGAGGTACGGTTTTCTATTTTGAGGGACTTCAATATATCTTGGGTTGTGCCTGTGGGTGTAAAAGCTATGGCTTGGCAGGTGTATGCCTTTTCCCCCTGAGGGAAAGTTTTGTGGAGTTCTGTTTTGGCAGCCGTTCCTTGGGCCCTGTGGTTGGAAAGAATAACAACAGGGTCTTCAGGAATTCTTCCCATCCAGCCTATAAGGTTTATTCAAATGCTAAAGAGAATGCTTGTTTATGGGCTCTAAACTGTAAAAATTTCCAAGGTCTAAGTATTACTCTGAGGAGGGATCGTGATATCTTTATACATAAGTGATTTCCTGTTTTAGCTGTTGAGTCTGGTTTTATTGTCTTGGGTTGAGTTGTATTGTCTTTGTTTCTCAGGGCTGGGGATCCCTCATCCCATTTCTTTAATAAAATTTTCTTTTCCTATATAAAAAAACTATACTATACATATTATGGAATCATATACCCTTATATCTTGCTACAATATAAGTGCTCCTTATACACCAACAAAATCATTCATGGATCCTTAATATTAGGATGATGAAAAGAAATAGAGGAAAAAGCGAAAGTCTTATACCTTATTTGTTTTAATTCCTGTCAAAGATCTATGAATTGGTAAATCGTAGATCTTCTACTGCATGTTATTTGGAGAAAGGTAAAATATAAAGTTCAAAACCTAGTAAAAAAGAATAGAAATATGTTGTACTTAGAAGTTATGTTTCTATATCCAGACTAAGATATTGCCACATATAGAAGAGAACAGTAATGAGTTTCTCTTTGAATTATTATACTGAAAAAAGTTTAAATGTTCATACCTTATCTGTCTTCTCAATACTTGTAACACTTTCACAAAATCTTTAGATTCAGTCCATAATTATGGAAACAGTCGCTATAGCCTCCTATTTACGAAGAGGGCTATATATTGTGATTCAGTACCCTGGTTTACCTGGGTGACATAGCTCTGGAAGTCTGCTTCAGACACTGGATGTTTTTCTTAATTCAAAAGTCAAATCATGCTACTTACTGCAAGAAGAGATACAATTGTTGAAACTCGATGATGCAACCTCTTTACTTCGGCTGACATCTAAAATGATCTGGGTCATTTTATATTCAAGGAAAGCTAAGTATCCTTCAGGATTACCACTTTGCTATAAGGTTGAGATTGGAGAATATTAGTGTATACATCCAGATTTACATATTCTCATGTGCATGTAACCATTGGTTGCTTCTTTCCAGTTGACATTTTGTGTACTAAAATGTCCTTAACTTCTAACCCATCCTGAACTCTTTATGTCAACCCAGTGGAGTTGATCGATTTAAACGACAATTTGCCCATCTTGAGGAGCACTATGGTAAAGGTGAAAGAAGCAGCCCCCTTCAAAGGCAGCATGCTTCCTTGCCTAGGTAAAGTCAAATAGAAGATGTTGACGATCTTATACCCTTATTTTATTTATTTAATCATGTGTTTATATTCTTATGTGTCCTATTTTTCACAGAGAGCGGGTCTGTGCACCCAAGGATGAGGCTGTTGACCAAAATAACAATTTTGAAAAGCGAAATGCATCTTCTGTTGCTACGACCCTTCAAAGTCCCCCACGGTCGCAGCAGACAGAGGGATTGGAAAATGCAAACGGAGATGCATCTGCTACACAGAATGGCCCTAGCGAACCAAACTATAGTGCTCGTAGCCTGTTGAAAAGCGCTAGCATCAGTGCCTCCAAGTGTGTGGTTGTGAAAGGATGGAGGGAGTCTGAGGTAAAGTGTGCTGCCATAACTATCTCCTGCTGTTTGTCCTTTTTTGTTGTCCATCATTCATGTGAGTTGATATGGATGGCTATCAGTTGATGTAGCTCAACTGTGAATTGCCACTTTTCATGAATGTTATATAGATAACATCATTATGGCCAGTTTTTGCTAGAGGAAAGCTTGGGTTTTGGCTGCTTATATGATGGCTTTGTACTAGGGACTCAATCTAATTAATAGGATCATACCTGCTTTATGGCACATCACTGTTTTCTCTATCATGATGGCGTGACATGATCAACTGGTGAATCAAAACTTTTGTCATCTGAAAATTAACTGTGAAGTTGAATGCGCGTATGAGTGGTTTTATAAACCAATAATTTTTATCAGCTGATGAATTCCCAGAATTGTTTTCGGCAGCTCATGGACTATATAAACATGCTTTTATTGGGTCCAATAATTTTTATCAGCTGATGAATTTCCAGAATTGTTTTCGGCAGATCATGGACCATATAAACATGCTTTTATTGGGTGGTCTTATTTTCTTTGCCAATTCCACAGGAGGAACGAATCGCCGAAAATGATGAGGCAGTCGATGGATTGTCGCGTGAGGTTACATCACTTCATGCCTGACTCATACTTCTGGATACTTTTGGTTGGATGACTTTGACTGGGATGACTTCTCAATTCTTCTTGGCCCGTATCTTCCTCCACCTATGGACTGATGCCTCCACAGTCCATTTTCAACATGTTAACTATTTTTCAGGTAAAAGCTAACTGTGGAATGCAACTAGAGTTTGTATAATTGTTCTTGTATTATCATAATCATTATTATTTATTGCATAATTACAATATAAAGAGCATAAGTCGTTAAATTAGTTACTTCACAAAGGGTGCTCTCTCGTGGGGTGTTGCCTCTTCACATTGGATGTGAATCCTCCTAACACCCATACATGACCTTGTATAGGCATAAATCCTTTGATACCAATCTGACAGTTAAAAAGCGATACCTTACATGACTTCGACTGCCTAGAACTCTGAGTCTGAGCCTTAACTTGTTAGTCAAATACTTGATTGAACAACGGTGATTGAGACAATCTGGCATTTTATAATTCTCCGTAGCATGAAATTATATGTATCTACTACCCTCTCTGCATTGCAGGCTTGCAGAAATGATACCCTGATGGAGGAGCACTAGGGGGGTAGGTATTTTAGTTATATTTAGTATGGTTATTTTTGTTGAAGGGTATTTTTAGTAATTAGGTTATTCCAAAAGTTAAGATTTCCAAAACTTGCCATTTGCGACGTGATCTGTATTTTTTGGTAAGCCATCATTGAATGGGTCTCATCTTAGAGGTTGCCTAAAAAAAATCAATGCCATTAGAAAGTTTTAATCATCTGATCTGTAGACTAATTTTGGAGCTTTAACATGGATGGTTTGGCTTTTCAATTGGATTGATTTGTTTTCCATTTTTTATTTTTTAGAAATCTGTGGGGCCAGTTCAATGGCGAGTGCTGATTCTATGAAGATGAAATACGTGGACTCAGAACTAAGCATTGTTGTTATAACATTTGCCCCAAAATGACTGGGAGAGGGGAAAATAGAAAGTTTTCATGAAATTAGAACTTTGTATGTTGTTAAATTCTTGCAAAAAATTAGAATTAGAGATGGCATAATTGCCTTCCAAAATAAATTACCATCAAAAGCTAAAACAATATGATAATCAAATGCCAAAACAATTTGAGAATTCTATAAGCTTACGCGCAAAGCAATAAAGTAGTAAAACGACTAAATTATTGCTTGTATAGGCATAGCTCAAGACTGAAACGATGAAATAAAATCCATTACACAATTATTATGACTTCTGTATCTTCAGAGTGGCTTTCCACTCATAGTAAAGCCTCATGATTTATCGTAACTCCTCCCTGAGGATCATAAAGGAAAAAATTTTAATGATTAGAATCATTGAAAGAGAAACCTTATTTGCATGCATGTGCACATTATTATGAAAATGAGAATTAAGTGCAAGAAAATGAGATTAAGACTACAAGAATTACAAGTCAAGTTTGTGAGAAAAAATTCTTTTCAGTAAGAATCTCGGTTAAGTTTAAATGAAGATGTAGTTGATGTGAACGGTTTCAGAATTTTAAATATAGGAAAACAGGAGAATTCGGTTTTCTCTTTTAATTACAACCATGTACCCATTCATTTACAAAAAAATATTGCCCACTAAAAATCGATATACAATTATAGTGACAATTGTTCATGACGATGCCTCATTTTCTGAAAGCATTGGATGATATTTTCATTATCGATGCTATTAAATGCATATTTCTTGATACAAGTGATAAAATAATCATTTGCCCAATCATCTCCCATGTACACCTTTAACACGATTAATAAATGCATCATGTTCAGGTTGACCCAGATAATGGTATACCCTTGATTCAATACGACACCCAACCACCAACATGAATTGCCATGCCTACATTCGTATCCTGCATAGAGGATCCGCCCTCGCCCATGGGTTTGAATCATCTCCAGTTTGAATGGACTAATATCATGCTAGCACCAACTAGTGCATATCCCATTGATACTGATCAGTGGGTGACATGATGCATGACAAAGGTTGTATTAACAGAGTTCACATCATCTCTAGTATGACTGGACATATACCACACCAGTCTCGACTCAGGATATGACCAATGCCTAACAAAGGGTACATTGTAATAAATACTACTTATTTACTATGTATTTACCATAATACCCTCCTTTGAGCCATGTGTATTAACCTAAAGACCTTTGTTAGGCCACATTTCATGCACTGATTGGTAGTGGTGTGATATCTGTCCTTTTAGATTAGAGTTGTTTCAAAATTGTATTAACCAAAATATATGGGTTTTAGGCAGGTATTACTGTAAATGCACAACAAATATGTACATGTAACTTTAATAATACACCCTATGGACATCGAGGAAAGGGAATCTGCGACCCACTTCGGGGTCTGTTTTGGAGTCGCCACCAATTCGGGTTCTTTTTACAGGCAGGGTTGGATGCCTGCCTCCTTTTCAAGGGAAAGGGAGGATACAGGCTTTTTTAGGGCTCGGGCTAGGCACTTGGGCTTAGGGTTGACTCTCTGATTGGTCTGGTTTTCAGGGATCTGGGTAAGTTGTTTGGTTGTAATTGGGGAAGGTATTATATACCCTAATTACCCACCTTTTTAGGGTGGCTCCTCTAACCTAGCAATTTTCAAGTGCCAATAAGTGACAGTGTGTGTTTGTGTTTATTTTGTTTTATTTTTATTGGTCTGGACCACCCCTATGGTGTGATCACTGCAATCGCACCTGAGACACAGTCTCTGGCTACCTACATACCTGATCTTGTATGATTCTGTATTCCTATGGTTTTGTCGGGATCAGACTGCATGTAGTTCTAATGTTTGTAAGTCTCGATAGTCAAGTATGTTTAGTTTATGGTCGGTTCATTTGGGGTTTGTATATACATACAGAGTACTCCCCGCTGTTGAAATGTGTTAGTGAAAGGGGGTCAACACTATGTTATACCAATTAGAGTATTTTATGAACCTAATTGGGCTATGGTCAAGTTTCAGGGTCTTTAGGCTGTGAACTAGTACGACATAATCCTAAGATAAGGTGGGGAGGCTAGAAAGAGTTGGGAAGGATTGAAAAGCATTGGTTGAGTTAGACTACTCAGCCGGATCGCACTGATGTTACAACCACGATACCAGCGTTGTCTCCTAGGTAAAATTAAGGTGTCTGGATGTCTAGATGTCTAATGCTAGACTTGGTCTATCTATAGGGCTAGGCTAGGGTTTCTTGGAGGTTTTTTGTCAGTACGCCTGATCTCTGGGTAGTACGCCTAAACTCTACATATGCCTGATTTTTAACTAGACTAAAATTCAGGTGTACTGTGGACAGTCCACACTCAAATGGGCATATCTCCCTCCTTATAACTCGGAATTGAGCGTGGTCCATCTCTTTGGAAAGCTAAGAGGGAGATCTTTCCAACAAGGTATAATGAGCACAATTTCATGGTACGCCTGAAATAGGTATACGCCTGAATTTAAGTATGCCTGAAATCTAATTTAGTTGGAATTCAGGAGTATGTTGGACAGTATGTACTTAAATAGGCATATCTCTCTCCTCACAACTCGGAATTGAGCGTGGTCAGTCTCTTTGGAAAGCTAAGAGAGCGATCTTTCCAACAAGGTATAATAAGCATAATTTTATAGTACACCTGAAATAGGAATACGCCTGAATTCAAGTACGCCTAAACTCCAAGAAAGTTGGAGTTCAGGTGTACTGGTTCTGAGTCAGAAACCAACAGCCTTTTTTTGGGATTTTGAGCAGTTTTCTGGGGTCTTCTGACTATGGGCCTTTTGGGGGAGGTGAGTGACATTCCTAGGAGGGTTCACAAAAATCTCCAGCACCTGGTGAAGGGGTAGGACCCACTTTTAGAATTTCACAAAATGAAAAACACTGTACACTGTGCATAGATTTCTCAGTAAAGTCTGGGTTGTGGGATCCATATATCGAAATCCAAAGATCAGGTGGGCCCCAAATTTTACAGGAAAGTCAAGGGATGAGTTGTGAGTTTTCATATAAAATTTTAGGCCAAGATTCATTTTGTATAGAGAGTCATAGCTCACACACAATAAACATGTACCACAATCCAGAATTTGGACAGCATGCTATACACTGAATTGTAAAATGCAGCAAAAATAGCTAAAATTGATAAATGGATCCAAAAAAATTAATTACACAGTTAAGATAGTTATCTAAATAGTGGACTAATAATTTCAAACGAAATCCATTTTTAGATGGGGTAAAAAAATCGTGCACACAGGTTGGATCTATAAAATAGTGTTTCAATACACTATTTTAATGGAGGAAGTGGAGTTCATTCTTAGAAGTTTTCCCCACTTTTTGTGGCTCATTTTAGGCATTGAGGTAGGGACAGGGGTTAGTGACATTTGATGTAAGTCATTGACCCCATTAGCATATAAAAATAAAATAAAAAAGAGGTACTTTAACATGTATCCTATTAAAAAATAGTAAAAAAGGGAGGAGACAAGTTATCTCCCCCATGTCTCACTCCATTGTTTAGAAGAGGTGGACTCATTACAACATGAAAATAGGGTGTTTAGAACTCTAACAGAGGGGGGATAGAGGGCCCACCTGATAGAGGGTTGGTCCTTCTTCTTCTTTCTTTTTCTTTTTCTTTTTCTTTCTTCTTCTTTCTCTTCCTCTTTCTTTCCTTTCCTTTCTCTCTTCTCTTTTTTTTCTTTGTTATCTCTTTCTTAGTCCTTCAAAAATGTGGGAGGGGGGGTTTATAGGAGAGGGCATGAAGGAGGTGGAGAGGGTGGAAGAGTGTAGAAGGGGTGAGGTGTTTGGTGGAGGAGAGGAGGTAGAAATGTGTGGAGGATAAGGGGATTAAATGGTGGGCTTCTAGAAGGGAGAGAAAGGAGTGGCTGAAATGAGGAGGTGGAGATTGTGTGGAGGGGAAGAGAGTTAGGTGGAGCTCATCTAGTTGCTTCTAGAAGGGTTTAAGGAGGTGGAGAGGGTGTGTGGATGAGGGTGAAGGTGGTGGGCTCTCATGCCATATGTCGGGTAGTGATAGGTTAGTGGGGGAGCAAGTGGGGGGGTGTAAGGCCAAGAATGGTGGTCCTCAGGTGTCTACCCTTCATTTGGGATATTCTAAATGGGGGGTATAGGGTTTAGAGAAAGATTTAGGGGTATTTTGGGAAACGGGATATTTTGGGATATTTTTGGATATTTCAGTTATGGATTTTACCCCTTTACTATTTAAATTCATTCCTTGGTTCCTAAGGCTCCCATCTTTTCAATTTTTATGAGGTTTTTGCATCTTCCAAACATTCTGGTAGTAATGCCACTGACAGAATCAGAATCGGGTTCTGGTAAGTGGGTAAAAATAGACTTGTAGTATTGTTGTGTTTGTCTGGATCACTGGAAGAAATATAAGGAGGCAAAATTGATCTCTAAATTCCTCATATGGAAGGTAGCCCTTGAGTTTAGTGAGCCACAGGTTCTGATTGTGCATGAATTCGATGCCCAAGCTAAAAATTTCGCTTTGAGCCCTGAATTATCTTCCGATGAATAATGCCTGGACCTATGACTAGATTTTTTTTGAGTTTAGATGGAGAGTATTTATGATTATGGTTGCTTGGGCCCTAGACTTGCAATGCCCTAGGACCTGACAGGCTGAGGATCTGGTCCTTGGTGGATTTTTGGGAGATTTTTGAACAGGGGTCATCTGATCGAGGAGGATGGCCTGAATTGATAAGTGGTGTGGGATTTGAGGAAGGGTTCCTCTATTAGGGCATTTATTGAAGATCTCAAAAGAATAAAGAGAATGAGCATGACATTGATGGATTTGGTTCTTCGAAGAGGTTTTGGGAGCTCTTTGAGTGCCTATGGCTAATATAGGGGTGTTTGATGTATTCTGAAGACAAATTATAGCAATTGGGGGACATTGTGACCTCTGGGATTTTCCTTAGAATGATTTAGGGCTCGTGAGAGTATGACCACTGATTGGGTGAGTTTCAAATTTGTATTGAGCCTTCAAGGTTTTTTCCAGAGG
>JAOXJP010179352.1:0-12495 GCA_025762735.1 Platanus orientalis
TTCAAATCAAAATTCCTTCATTTGACCCGTATCTCACCCGTCTCTCGGTTTCGGACGCCGTATCTCTGCGATTAGCTGTGATACGCGAGACGTACCCGTATCTTGGGTCTGCGATACGAGTCGCGATAACGATATTTTGAACCTTGGTTATGACCAAATTACTAAGGGGGTGTTAGTAAAAACGGGAATACTGTTTTTTTTATAAAGATTTAAGTTTTAGTTGTTTTAATTTTAGGAAAATAAGTTTTTTAATTTGATGTTTTAGAAAACTTGGCTAGCAAATTTAGGATTTTAAGACGTTTCCTATTTTAGTAAGTTTTTAATTGTTTAATATTGTAAACCTATTGAAAGGAAACCCTCTTCATAATTTTACGAATCAATGAAGAAATTGATGAATAAAGAATTTCCTAGCTTTCTAACTCTTGGCTAGTGTGTTTTTCCTTTATGAAGTCTAAAAACCAGGAGTGGTTTTTCCTAAAGGTGGATTCCTTGGGTTTATTCAAGTTTGGTGGAGCCAAGATCCCCTATTTTGAGTTTGGAAAAACTTCAAATCAGATCTTTATCTTTTCTTTTTCTCTTTTCTTGTTTCCACTACATCACTTTGAATTTTATTGATATTCTTGGCCATCATTCTATATCATCTTTGGTATCATCTCTATTTTGTTGCATTAGAAACTATTGTATGTGCACCACACAAGAGGACTAGGTTCAAGATGTGTGCAACATATGGGTTAATTAGGGTCTTTAAGGGGTGGGATAATCTTGTTATAAGGCCTTTTGTTCCATGGGATTTTTGGGTTTTATTTTTATAAGGGCATGCATTTAATAAGGCTAAAAAAGCCAAGGGTATTGTGGGTAAAACAAGGTAGGTCGATAACCATGGAAATCTTGTCTTTAGCAGTCTTCAAAGTCAACAATGGGGGCCCACAATAATCTGGTCAACAGCCCTTTCTTAGGTGGATATAGAAGTCTTAGAGTTTAGGAAAGTTGGTTTTTAGAAGTCTCTCGTTTTAGCAAGTCTTAAGAGTCAAGTTCAAGAGTTATTAGAAGTTTTTATTTTTGTCTATTTCTTAAATTTGTGTTTTGCAAGCCTATTTATAGCCCCTCCCCCCCCCCCAAACGACTAGAAAGAATAGACAATAATGAATTAAAAAAAATTGTGTTCATGTGGTTTGGGTTCATCCCTCCTATCCCCCATTTCCCTTTCTTTGGTGTAGCTGTGAGGCTCCCACTAGGGTTTTCCCTAGCTTCTTCTATCTTCTTCCCTCTTTCTTCTTCTCCTATAATCTTCTTCTTCTTCCTCCTCCCTTCTTCTTTTGTTATCTTCTTCGATTCTTCTTCAAGTTCTCTGTTGGGTATTACACCAATTCTAATCGATTGGATCGAACCAACAAGAAAGGAGATCATATTGCTGGATTTTCAGAGCGACAAGTACTGCAAATTTAGACTGTGGGTGCTTTCTATTGGCCCCATCGCACCTATCAAAGGAGGCATTTTGGCTCTCTTCTCAATCAGGTTATCTTCTCCTATCTCATCCTTATCCATATCAGTGATTTACAGTTAATAATCTTGATTTCTGTTAAGTTTTCCTACTAGATTCAACCCTGATATTGAAGCCTTGTTCCTGAACATTCTGGGTTACACTTCTATTGAAATCCCCCTCCCCCTAAGAAACCCTCTTCCTATCGTTTTTCTTTAGGGTTTTCTTCCCCAATATCGTCCCCATAATTCCTCTTAAACTTCTTTTGATTCCCCTTCTTGCTAAGTTTCTCTTCAAGATTCACTTCCTTGTTTTAGGTTATCTTCCTAAGAAACACTGCAGACTAATAATTATATGATTTTATATACCTATACTCATCAAAATTCAATGATATTTTGCATGGATGTCTTGTTTAGACCTATCTAGCACCCTGTAAACTTTCATAAAATTCTGATGCATATGCAGAGAGGAATTTTGATAATTTCCTGATTCAGCCCAAAAATTCCAAAAACCCTAAAACAGCCTCTTTTTCATCTTTCCTCCATTCTTTTCATCTCTAATCCTCCTCTCAACATTCTAAAATTTTCTGTTTTGGTTTTCACTCTTCCCCTTTAAATTTATACTAATTTTTGTATTGTTTAGGTGCTCTATTAAACTGTTATTGGATACTTTAATTTTGTCCTAGCTTCCACTCTTTTACTTTATTTTTTGGCCCACATCAGAAAGATATGCAAGCCTAGACTGCCCCACATCAGTTTGGCATCAAAGCTTGTGATATCCTGCATCATCAGGAGTGTCCCTCTTAAGGGGGAGTGTTGAAATATATTAAGTATATTAACTCTAACCTCTCCTACAACCTTAGAGTTTAAGGAGAGATGTTCAATTGTTTTATTTAAGAAGTGAAGTGGATGCAAATGGACTGGTTCTATATTTTGAAAGAGTTCAATGCTGCACATCCCTATAGTTTAATTTCTATATTTCACATTTCTCATGCTGTCTTGCTTTTGGTTTAAATAAAATATCTTACTTGCTTCAAAAAAAGTTTAATTTCAAACTAGGATTCCTAGGAAAATACGTACAATGCATATCCATCCTATAAAGGGAGAGACAATAGCTACTGTTGTCCATCGATGACTAGTTAAGCCTCTTAGGTAACAGAAACCACCATGGCTGGAAATTTATGTTACAGTTGAACTTTCCAATCTAGCTAAGGTTCCAATTCATCAAATTGCCATCAACATTTGGGCAATACCTAAAATTAGAGTGTCAATAAGAGGTGGACATGGTTCAATCAGCATCAAAATGCTAAAACTTGTAGCTAAGTGGACCACATGATATTGCCATTTTGTGAAAGAAATTATTTGACAAAGACCCAATTATTTGACAAAGTCATGTTCCGCCGTGAGATTTGTCAGTGCATTCAATGGAAATGAAGGAGTTCTAGCTTCCACCAGGGGTTGGTATTGTTTAACAAAATGAAATCAGATTGAAAGTCTAAAGAAGCGCATGCTTACATCAAAGAATACAATGTTCCAGTTATCATATTGATCCAAACTTTGAACTCTTCATATTCTCTCTGTAAGCCCATTTCAAACAGATCTACATATCAACAACAAGACCCATGAAAAATGAGGTGAAGGTGAAGGACATAAAAGAAAAGGCTAATTGGAATCACTGCAACTCCATTACCTTCATGACCCTTTTCTCTGAGCCATGCATTCACCCATTATAAAGACTCCATTACATAAACAGAGCTCTTATATTTTCTTCTCTTCATTTCTCCTTGATCTTGGACAATTCAGTTAAATGTGATAGAAAGCATGCCAAGCAATTAATAGTTCCATAAGGACATGTGTCTTAATTGGAGATGTATCAGGGCTAACTAGTGCAATACCCTCACTGGCAGCTGCACGTCGGGCTCCAGACTTGATAATAAAATTCCCATCTGTGAAGTATGGCCAAAGAGCCAGTAAAGTACCTGGGTATAGAAAAAGAAATGCTCATCTGAACAACTTTGATATTAAGGTTTATCAAGATAGTAACAGTAAAAAAAATTATGTTTTTAAGGTAAGGTACATAATTGTATTAATGAGAGAAAAAAAAAAGCTGATAACAACCCAAGTATACAAAGAGTGTAACATGAATTGAATGCAACAAAAGTTGCATCAATGTCGAAAATTCTAGCAGTGAATTATAATTCTGATAAGAGGGAGATCTATGTGTTCCCTTTTGAGTCTAGAATGCTTCCATGATCACACACACGGGGAGGGGGGGATGGGCTTATTGGGCTGAACCTTTTCACAGGACATGATGATATGGCAAACACATGGAACCTTTTTGTGCCCCTGCCTTAGTTGCCGCATCTAGGATTCATAGCCCAATACATGGAGGGATGATGTAGCTTAACCTGTCCATATTAGCTATATGGCCCACCAAGTCGGGACAGCATCCTAATATGTTCCAGAAAATTTCATCAAATTATGCAAGCAAACAATGCACCAAATGTAATATCTTTCACAGACACAACTGATTCTATGGGGATAATGGCATCATTAACAAAAAATATCCATGCAGGTGGTTTATTTTAATTACAACAATGAATATCCGTAGGAAATAAACTCACTTCTAATTGTCCTAGTTCTTTCTACACCTGATCCCTCCAATAAAGAGCTTTGACATTATCTGCATCATGCGCCAGGACCTAAAATAATACAAACAAGTGCATTTAAAAGTAAATAAATAAGGCATAAATAAAGAACCCTAATAGACATAAAAGGGCCTTCCTCTCATTCACTTGTAGACCACCCGTGTTGCACACATACACACATAAGGGAGTTCAACCTTCTTCCAAAAGTAAAAGTCTGCCCACCCCTATAATCATTTCTCTCTCTTCTGTTTCTTTATTTTTTCTTTTTCCTCATAAGTAGTCTTCCGTCTAAGCATTTAATTTCTTTCTTCTTTTCATGATGGAAAATTTTCTTGTTTCTGGTCTCTATTCATCTTTCAATCTCTCAATGACTACAACGAGTCATCCCTATTTCACCAACTCAAATCATAAAAAACATGTAATTAAAAAAAAGACAAAAATGGTAATTTAGTCATACTTCAATGCCTTCCTTTATGCATTCATCGTATTGCCTTGCTTTCAAGTGACCTGACATCAAATTAAGAGCACATGCCAATTGGAGTGCCCTGTCGATACTGGAATTCCAGTTAGGTTCTTCTTTTCCTAAAATACAAGAAGAAGAATCAAGAAAAACATCATCCTGATACCCCCTAAAGAGTATCTGCAGCCAATTGCATTTAGAACATGAAAAATAAGAAGAAAACACAGCATTACATATATCTAATATCAACTCCTGTCACACCCTAGATCCAAACAATTTAGTCGTCAGGAGATACAATTACTCTAACCATGCTATTTTTTAGTCACTTACGTTGTGTTTGGTAACCTTTCAAGGAATGCAATTTCCTCTTTTTCTCATTATTTGTAAGAGAAAAAAAAAAAGAGAATGAATTCTTTGGAAGGCTACCAAGCATAAACTTAGTCTAACGATGTTCAAGCATACACTTGATGCAGTCGAAAATGCTTTGTGAATGGAAGTCTGCCAAACACACACTTAAGCCTTCCAAGTTGTGAGGCAGAAATATTACTAGTGACTTCACAACTTGAAAGGCTATAAACACACACTTAGTCTAACGATGTTCATGCATACACTTGAGAGGATCTTGAATCAGGTTGAGGTAGGCTAACCATGATAATGTCCTTCCTGAGCTGACAATTTTTAAATATCATGCATTTCGTTTTTTAACCTAGGAAGCTCTTACCTTCCTTCTCCGGGTTAGAACATTATAATCACAAAGAATGTGACCCTACTAAATATTTGACCAATAGGTTTGCAATTCAACAACAAAATTAAGCAGTACCAACTTGAAAAGATCCAAAACGCAATCTACAATTCAGAATTTTAATTGTATCTTCCTTATTGATTCCTTAGCATAAATAGATTTACATTAACAACAATTGTTAAAACTTGAGAGCCTGACCACACAACAAATCATGACATCAATTCAAGTCTACGGTTTTGTACTATAAAATTGCCACCACCTCTTCTCTTAATTATATCTCCATGTCTTCTGAGGTGCTGCCAAAAGGTGACAACTTATTTAACAAACTTATATGTTGCAATGCTATGATAGAGCATTTGTAATTGATTTATCGAAAGTAAAAATTAAGAAATAGGTAGAAATTATGTTAATTATACACACATGTTGTCATTGTTATTTTATATGTAAAATTGGATCTAACCAAACTGAGAAGAAATGTGTTAAATTGTCATACCATTCTATTGTATATCGGCATTCCCTTGAAGTAGATCTCCTCATGATTAGCATTAAGAAATCTATTAGCTGGTCCCATAGATAGAGAAAATAGACCCACTTCGCTCATACAAGGTTGATCATCTGGCTGTCATGTAAGTCTTGAACTTCAGGCATGTTTCTACATATGATATACCAAACCCATTGAAACTGGAAACCAGCAAATAGAAACTCTCACATAAGGAACTCCATGCTCATCAAGGATGACGAAGCCAATCATCATTTATGTTGTACTGAATGCTCCAAATTCTTGTGGTCGCAGAAAACTTCCTATAATATATGAAGATGAAAGCTCTGTACCTCCGCAGCATTCAACAATAGTTTTGTAGTAAGCCCTTAAAGAAAGCCACAGGTCATCATCAACATTGGAGGCTTTCCCAGTAAACCAAATGATCTATATAGAGGCATATTTGACCATTCTTCTTGGGAGTTATATGCATATATGAGCATTTGAAACTCAAACCGACAAAAACTTTTTATTTGTCCAATCTAGGCCTTCCATGTACTGTGTATTCTTCCAAGTTTTCACTAGACTTGGTACCATACCCAAACAAGTTACTCATCCTGAACATCAAAATTAGTTAACAAATGTCTTCTAAGTGGATAATAGATGGAAGGTCTTCGTGGTTGTCCCTGAACCAAATTGCCAAAGAGACATCCTAGAGGAGATCTGTGATAGAGGTCTAGGAAGGTGATAAAAACAAGAAAGAAAATTTTTCCATGACATGTCATGCTCCCTTAATTGAATTTCCACATCCTTATCAATAGCATGAATCACAGTAGCTTTGTATGGATCAGCTTTTATAACCCAACTTCCAGTACAATCAAGACCAAGAACTAAAAATTTGTAACTTTCTAGTATTTTTTTATCATTAATGGTGCAGAGTGCAGAAAACAAATGAAGATAAATGAAAGCAAGAGCTACAAGACTGCATCGTAGGATATACAGTCAAGGACTATGGCATGAATAATCTGTATGTACTACAAAAAATAAAAATAAATAAATAAATAAATAAAATTCACATGCTATTTTACTTGTATTCGAATATATGGCATTAACTGAAAATGACCTTTACCTGTGCAGAGGAAATTTTGTACCTCCCCTTAATATAAAGTCCTGACTGCATAATGAAGGCACAAATCATGTCAAAATTCAGTCTATAAACAATGAATGTCACAATGAAGAATTTCATCTACTAAAACAGATGTGAGGTGAAACAGTTGTGGAATTGGCCTATGCCTAAACTAGTTTGATGATAAATTCTAGGAAATAATGAATGTGTACAGACATGAGAAAGGCATAGTGACTTTTAATAAAATCCATAATGAATAACAAAAGCATCATACAATATATATCCAGCTCATACTTGAGAGATAATGGCGACTGTTGGCTATCCATGTTCAGAGAATCCTCTTAGATAATGGTGACCACCGTTACTGGAAATATGCAATATCAAGTTTACCTGAGAGACAGTGGCTTCAATTGACAATCCATGTTAAGAGAAGCCTCTTAGATTATAGTGACCACCATTGTTGGAAATTTGTAATATCAAATCTAATTTTCCAATTTAATCACTTTTCCAATTCACCCAGTTGTCCTCAACAAGGAAGAACCTAGCAGCACCTAAACCATTCAGTACTAGAGAATGTTGAATATTGTAGTTCTACTGGACCACAAAATATTACAAAGATCCAACTACACATTAATGGAAGTCAGAAGATCTACAAGGTGACATGCTAATTGATCCTCTTTGTAGAAGCAAATTCCTGAATTTATTAATGCCAAAGGATTTCGGTTACCACTGCAACAACGGTTATCTGCCATGCAGAGGGATGACATGCAGATCCAGACCATCCATACTTTGAGGGACACTCTAGATTAGCCACGTGTGAATTTCCCTCATCCAAGTCAGCCCCATGGCCCACTGTGTATTGTGCTTCAGCTGAATTTTACTAAATAAAATACTTTTAGAAACGGGTCTTTTTTCCAAAGTGCTATCTGGTTGAAACTTGCCACAAGAGAAAGTGGACGACATGAAGAGTACCTGCACCCTTTTTGGGCTGCCGACTCAGCTACGATGTTTCATAATTGTTTCACAACAACAACCCTTACCTTTAGTATTCCACCATCAAACTGAGCCTCATATATAAAACCAGCTGGGCATGATTAATGTCTGCACTCCACCTTGAAGAGTGCTATAGAGTATACTGCAGTCTAAGGCCCTACATTCTTTCATTAGTCACATTTAATACAACCATTTGATGACATATAGTCTTAAATCAGTATATCTTTTATGATGCAAAACCCCAAACTGAGTAAGATAATTAACTTTCACCCAACTATTTCCTCAACATCTCAACGTTGTTTTTTATTTAACATTATCCGTAAACATTCACCCTTGAGTACTTAATTCAGTAAGGCATAGATAACAAGTTAAATTATCAAGAATCATGTATTGACATCTTGGAAAAAGTTTATTTTATTCTCTTTTTGTCAACCAATCAATTCCCACAAATGAACAAGTATCCAAGTTAGTCTAATGAAGCACAAAATTTTTTGCAATGTTCTAGTGAAATGTCAATGAAGGGAGTAAACATGTTTGAGGGAAGATAGAAGGGGGATCTCCAATGTTGCTTGCCTATGCTAAGATGGATCTTCATTCAGATACTTTATAGATTTAGCCAGTTCATAACCAGATGATGCCAAGAGTAAGCCTATCAAACATTAATGGCAAAGTTCCAAATCATAAGCTATTAAGCTAAAAGTGTTCTCTTTTTGTATCAAATTCATTACTAGCAAAGCAATGGAAAAGTTGAATAAAAGTCCCTATTTAACAGTCTAAGTGTGAATGCAAAGCTTAATCTCCTACAACATACGCACCAACAACAAAATAGTAACATTAGCTATGAAACAAAAGATGATCACACCAAGTTTCTCTAGAAAGAAAAAAGAAGAAGAAAGAATCCAAATGTTTGAATGAATGATCCGAGCATAGTAAGACTCTCATGGTGGGAGTCTTGAGTATGCTGATGTTGAACATGGCATCTCTCACCCATGTAAACAATGCGAACCTAACAAGAACCAAGAACATAGTTCATGAAACCAAAAAACGAATAGAAGAAAATAGAACCTAAATCAAAGAAGAAGAAGAAGAAGAAAACTCACATTGGTTGCAGAGAGAGAAATGAAGAAGAGTAGTTGAAGAGCATGAAGAAGATGAACCAATGATGAACTAACCATGTTGCTTTCGAGGAGACCTAAAGGGGTGAACGAAGTAGAAGCGGAGATTAAAATGATGAACTCTACATTAAAATGTCTATCTACTTTAAATATTTAAATATTTGTGAGTAGATAGATTAATTACAAATAAGTAAACAAACAAAAATTCATTAGAAACAAGGAAAACCAGATCCTTACCAAACCCTAGTTGATCCTTGTAAGACGATAAAGGTTCAGTGACTTCCTGCCTCATCGCTATATCTTTGAGGAGCTCTCGATACGCATTTCGTTCTTCCAAATTTTCAAGCTTCCTTAGTCTAGCCTTCAACTCTTTACTCTGAAATTCCTAAAAAGAAATCATAAAAAATAAATAAAATAAAAACATTTTACAACAAGAAGAAACAAAATTGATTATCGCATTAGCTTCTCCCTAGGTTTAGGGATGGATAAAACAAAATCAAATCCAGAGAAGAGATGGAGGAGTTATAGTCTAGTTGAAGAGGGAGATGTGAACCAGATAAGCCTAAGAGATTTGTACAGAAGGGAGGTTTGAGCCATGAGATTCGAAGCAATTAGTCAAAGTTCATCGGTGAGATGCAAATCTTCTTGATTGAGAATTTCTCAGTTGGAATTGAAGTCTTGAAGCCGAATGCAAGATCAGAGTGAAACTAAGGCTTTTTTTAGTCTATCTTGATCAAAGAGACAAAGAAAAAGGGAAACTAATCGATGAGCGAATGCACGAAACAAATAAATGGCGCTAATGGGTAAAAAAGGTGCTTAGAGTTAGACAACGTTTATTCAACACCATTAAAAGTATTTATTAATGCTTTTAACAACATTTTATTTTATAAACGCTGTAAAATTTAAGTAAATATAGTTATTAAATAAACATTGTAAAACACCTATATTTTATAACGTTTTATATGAAACGCTGTTAAAGTAGTGTGGTCAATCCTGCTTTTCCTTGTAGTGTATAAACATATGATTATTAGATCTTAAACATACAAATTATTGCAAATGCTTTATATCTATTATTCAAACTTTGACTTTAGTGACTTTTGATCGTTAATATTAGCTTGAATGTGCAAGAAACTACTATCATGTTTTTGTAACATTGCTTTTTATCCTAAAATTAGTCCCATGTCAATATCTCCAAATTCCCTTTTCCAAGAGTTGTAATATTATCTCTTGTTTTATCTGGATCTAGAATAACATTAAAAAATAACAAAAAAATTATAAACATTAAAATTACATATACCATAGACGTAATGAGATCTAATCTAAATATTTAACAATTTGTCCATCATTACATTATGATAAAACATATGGACGACGAAAAAGTGAATACAAAATTTGAAATTCGTATCATTAATAAAATTTCTCCAAAGAACAATATATTTACATGGAACTCGCCATAGTCTTTCTAATATAAACATTGACACCCCTTAATGGTGGTAGCTATTTGTAGTTTTGCACTAGTAAATGACTTGATAGATAGTTGTCCCAACCCAAAATCATCTAAACACCAAAATAGCTTCTTGTTAAAATGAAAGTAAGAATTTAAAAAATGCAGTTGAAGATTCATTGACTGATTACTCAACTTTATAATTTTTCAAACAAATGCAGTGCTGATAAGATAATTTAATTAATCATGACAAGAAAGTTCAAAACACAACTAACACCGTATGAGGGTGACATCCAAGTTAAAACAAGAAAACTAGGTTAAAAGAATATAGTTTTAATTTCTATTTTTTAAGCTTGTGATATCAACAATGTTCCAAAATTATCAAAAAACATAATATACAAATGAAAGCTAGACTTAGAATTGTTGAAGGTGGGGCAAAATTAAATTAGAACTTAATTAATACTTAATAAATTTCTTATTTATTAAGCATGTAAAAGTAGAATTATAAGTTAATATAATCATTTTGATTGCTTTGTCAAGTATTTTTAGATGTTATATAAAAATATTATTTTTTTATCTGATGCAATCTTAATAGTGAAGTAGTGGATAAGTTTTTCAAGAACTAAGTTGACTCATTTAGTTGGTAGCGGTATTGCTAGATTCTAGTACATCTACATAAAGTTACCTAACATGAAGTTAAATGACTACCCAATCCTAATATCTAAAGACTTCAAAAGTCAAAGGCTTTAACAAATTAGGTATACCAATTGCAATGACTATTCAAAGCAAAAATTAACATCAATATGATTTGTTAGAAAGCTATAATTATCTGATGAAGGAATTATTATTGGATTTGAAAATTAAACATTGTAAATATTCTATACCAATGTCTTAAAATTTAAACTTAAGTTGGGGATTCAAACCTTAATTTTTATGACTGAAATGAATGAGCTAAGGAGAACTCACCTATTGGATTTTTGACTTAGTACTCAAAGGCTATCAACAAATTTAGAAAATCATTTTAATCCAAAATTAGGTTCCATGTTATGTCTCATATTGCCCTCTTGAACACCAGTGTCTTATCCCCTGTTACACCTATTTTTAGAATAATAGGAAAAAGAAAGAAAGAAAGAAAGGTTAAAATTACATATAAAACAAATATTACGAGTTGCAACTTAAACATTATATGGATCGTCCATAAAGTCCAAAACCAAAACTTTTATTATAAGACATAAACTTTGATGTATTATCACCCAGCGTCTAAATTTACCATAGATTGTAATTTCCCAAGTCCCAATTTTCACATAATTAGGACAGCTGAAAAAAAGAAAAAAAGAAGAAGGTAAGCCTAATAATTATAAAAAAATCAATGCTTGCCTTTAAATGTCCATTGATTGGATTGATGTGGATGGTAGAAGCCTTCATTCTATTATTATAATTAAATTTTTATTATATGTGAATGGGCGAGATAGTCAAGGAAGACATTTATCTCCAATTCATGTGCTTGAAATAGTAATTTATATAAAAAATGAAACATAAAATAGATTTTAGAAAACATAAAATTGATGTCATAAGCATGGTATCAAATATCTCAAAATATCTTAAATATCTTCTGACATATATCTATGTCTACTAAGACCGACATGACATATTCCTATATCGACACGAAACATTAAGTACATTATAACAATTATTTTTTTGGTCAACATGATGTACAATGTTGGTGTGTTGAACAAATATTCCCCTTTCATAGTGTATTATTATCTAATATCGACATTGTGTGGTTATGATAAAAAATTACATGAAAGACGATAAATTTAAAAGTAAGTAAAAGGAGGGAGAAAAAGAAGTTGAAGATAAGAAAGAAGAAAATGAAGAGAATTTATTTATTCTCATATACTTATACAGTTAGATAATAATATTTTTGTCAACTATTATGTATACATGTGTATTTTTAAAGAATATTAAAATACAAGTGTACTAAAATAAGCTATCATTCCTAATGAATCT
>JAOXJP010179363.1:0-12495 GCA_025762735.1 Platanus orientalis
AGGATTACAAATAACAAACAATATTAACAAGGCAGTGTAATGTGCATTACCTGGATCATAACTGATGGTGTTGACTGGAAATCCGGTTGAGTATTGAGTGGAGGAGGTGGTGTTGGATGCTGATACATAAAAAATATCAATGGATCATGAAATGTAGGGATAGAAGCTTGGAGAGTCATTTGAGAAGTAGTTGATGACATGCTCCCTTGCACTGCGGTGCTATGTGTGCCCTTAGTGGTCCCCTTTAGGATCGATAAATATCAAGTTAGTAAGTTAGCACTATCTCAATTATGTGAATAAATTTATTTTATATTACATTAAAGATTTCTCTTAGGTTGATGGATGATACGTACCCTTGTGGATCTTGAAGAAGAGCCATCTACTTGTTGTTTTGATGTTCTCTTTCTTTTATTGGTGGCCCTCTCAAGTGCACTAGGCATTCTTTTGGAACTTCGAATTCGTACACCTGGCCGTTGTTTCAATCCTTTTTCGTTTCCAACATCCCTTAAATTGGTGCTTCCCATTAGTTCTTCAGTTGCAAAATCTGTCTCATGGTTGACATAGGGGTTACTTTTATCACCCACACTCTCCTTAGGTTGTGACCCACAGACTATCGGTTCATTGATACTTGAATTTTTTAATATTGTTTCAACCCCTTCCAAAACTTTACGTAAGTTGGACATTGCAAATTTATAACATTTTGGAGTATCTGCAGCCCTTACCCCTATCTTATTAGATATGGACCAAATGTCTTTATACCGCTTAGCTACTTCTTTCTTAGGGTCCACATCTGCTTGCTTAGATTGTTCATTCCTCGCCTCAACGACCTTCGCATCCTTGGTCCACCTCTTCATTACGTATTGCAATGGTATATTCTTAGCATTATTGTGATCCAAAACCTTTAAAGCATGTGACCAAAGGATCCCAATGAAATGATACCTCTTGCAACTACAATCCACATCCAATTTTGACGACTCAAACTCCACATTTTGATCGTGTTTGCTTCCTACTTGAGTAATCTTGTACTTTGTCACAGTACCCTCTTCAGCAATCTTGTGGACACTACACAACCATGTCTTCCTTAATTGGTGCTGAAACATATTGTATACTTTAGGTGTGTATATAGAAGCTGCGTGTACTAGCATCTCGAATGACATAACAGGTGTGCTTTGGCTTGCAGAGAAGTCGGCTTTTAACTCTTCATACCAACAATCCACTAACATTATACTGAAATGTTCAAAGAAGTGAATGATGTTAAACTTATAATTCACATAATACTTTAGTTGGTTGTTCATGCTTTTACTTCGTTGTGTTGTCATCATGTCGACACAAAATGTATGCCGGCCATAAACTTATGCCTATTTTTCCCTCTGATCAAACAATCTCTTCAACCATTCATCATCTTCGATATTGTATTTATGTATCATTGAATTTCAAGCTTCTAAAATGTCTTCCTCATACTAATGGTCATAAATACAACTAGTAAATTCCCTTGCAAAATTTGAGTGTCTCTCGAATACATGGCTCAAGTTCTTTGCAGCATTCTAATATATATGCCAAATGCATAGCTGAACGTTTGTTTCTGACCATTTTGGTGTCAACGCTTTAGCCATGGCCGCATCTTGGTCAGTCAGTATTGTTTGAGGTCTTTTCCCCACCAATGCCTCTACAAAGATATCAAACAACCACATGAAAGTCTCAGTGATTTCATTGTAAAGTAGTGCTGCTCCAAATACCACTGTTTATTTATGATGATTCACCACCACAAACATTCCAAGGGGCTTGTTCTCGGCATTTTTCCTATAACTAGTATCGAAGCATACCACGTCCCTAAAATGCTCATAATCTAACTTCATCCTCCCATTGGCCCAAATATATTTGTTATTAACTCGGCCTCATTCAATTGAATCCCATAATAGAAATTGGGATCATCCACCTGCACTTATCGTAAATGTTGTAAGACACCTCCAGTCTCGCCTTCCTTCACTTGAATTGTCTGTTTAGTTCGCAAATAATTGTTATAATCTATTAAAGTGATACCTACATGTTCACGTCCACCTGCATCAATAGCCATAAGTTTCATGTCCATTCGAGGTTTAATACCACACCGATCTACCTTATCAGCTTCAATAGCATGTGATTTTGTAAATAGATGTTGTGATTTCAATAAGTGTATCTTCTTTGGGGTAGTCAACTCATGAGCATGCTCTGCGACAAGCCTAACAATGCGAAAAATACCAATTTTCCGATTTGATATCTTCATATATGCTAAACATCCACACCTTGTGATTGGATGAGGTTGTTCCACTTCACTGTCTCATTTATCCTCCATTCTTTTACCTTCTCTAGAACAGCAGAAAATATGATCTATAATCTCACCTTTCTTGTTTTTGTGGTTAATACTTTTACAGATGCTGAACCCCTTTTTTGTGCATAGAGGTTGTAAAAATTATATGCTTCATTCTCATATTGAAACTCCATCCCAATATATGGGTTCATTCCTACTTTAGCTCCTAAAGGATCATTTGATTTGACACTATCTTTGCCTAGGGAGCAAGGAAAATTTGTGGAATGCCTTGGCCTAAAATCGAATGAGTTAGACTGAGTATAAGTCTTTGATGGTGCCCTAAAAAATGCGACATCAAATGAGTATGCAAGCATAATTGGTATAGAACTTCAAGTTTAAAGTATACCATTCAAATGTAGGTGTACATGGCAACTGAGAACCATCATCAATTAATGTTGTTGAGGTCAAAATGTGTTCACCAATTGCTGACTTTTGAGTCGGCATTTCACATTCAACTCTCAAGTTTTCACACATTAATGAGCTCAGCATCCTCCCACCACTTTGTACAAAAAAAATGTATAAACAATATAAACCAAAATAGTTGGCAATTGTGATAACTCTATGTTGAAGCAAATGAAAACTAATAATGTGTTGATAACTCACTACAAAATATATTGGTATATTTGAAACAAAAAATATGAGCTGGTGATGAAGTAAATTAATTATTTCTTTAACCTATTAACATTGTTGTATATATATTTTTTCAATTGAAGCTTGAGACCAAGATATTGTATTAGCATGAAAAGTACCTTTTTTTCCTTGTAAAATAATCATACTGTAAAAGTGAAATGTTTTTTTTTTTTCTTGAATACAAAAAATTAAAGTGAATAGAGGATATTCATAATGCTTATGGTTCATGTCTCATTGGCTTAATTCACAGACTTGGTGATATGAGTTTTTGAGCAGGATTCAATGCTAGTGATATCTAGGCCATGGTCTTCCATTAAGCTTAACGCTAATGGGTGCTCAATGGGATATCTTGCCCCTTAGGCATTTGACAAAATATTTAGGCACTATCATGGATAGGTCTTATAAGTTTACCTTGGTCTAGTTGGTTATAGGGACTCCACTAGAGCTTTAGTTTTGGTTCTCTGTCAAGATGTCCACTTGTCACACTCCATTGGTATTGAGAGTAGCTATAGAGGGGCCTCTTTGGTCATAGTGGTTATATCATTTCCTGACAAAGACTCGTGTCATGGCTTCCATCTACACTTAATTGATTAGCATTTTGGTGAAAAGTTAACAATTAGCGCTGTGATATGGTTAATGTGAACCTTGACTGGAGAGAAGTTGTTCCACATCTAGATGATCGTGTGAAGATTTTTGATCTCAAGTATCAGTTGGGAAGGGGAAAGGCAACAGATGATCGTGCTCCACATCTAGATGATCATGCTTGTATTCATCTTTTTAGATTCGTCAATTGCAAGTCAGTGGCTATGTTCTACCAGTTTGTTTTTGTACTCCTTGGGAAGGATTATTTTTTCAAAAAAGATTAGAAAAATTGGGAAAACATATATTGCTACTTGGGCAATCATGCTTGTCTGGTTGACTCAGTATGCAGTGTTAGGTTTGTTCGTTGGAGCCTGATTCTGAACTAACAACTCTTGTTTGGCTTCATAATCTCCTTAAGTGATATGTCCTCTTTTTCTAAAATTTCATTCGTTGAGCATTCAGTTGTAGATGTTCTCCCCTTTGTTAATTTCTAGTTAAGATTTCAGGGAGAAGTATCTTAGATTATGATCACCGGGAATATAAAGGAGAAAGAGAGACATACTAGCGGCAAGCAACAGGCGATCTAGCAACGGTAGTGGAGCAAGTGCTCGTTCTATGGCTAGGATCCTCCGTTTGCTCGTTGTCATTGTTGTGCAGAGTCGCCATTTGGTTTCTTTTTGGTTTTGCTCCATTGGTAGAAGAAGATTTAGACGAGAGATACCTGCCCTAACTCTCGTTTGTGACTTCGTGGGTTTCTATATTTGATTAATAATATTAAAAAAATCCTAGAACCCTTCTTCTCGTCACCGTTACTCCTTGCCATAAAGTGAAGGACACGTGCTGCTCCCACCTGAGTGGAGTATTGTGGAACACAATGAAAGCAGACTAGAGGATATGGATCCCTCTTAGACGTTAGGAGGGTTTTGGGTTTCAATGATGGTTAATTTATTTGTGAGGCTTTTATTATAAGTTTTTGTTTCCTTGTTTAGTTAGAATTTTGTTGTTTAATTAGGACTCTATTATTAGAATAGTATCCAACGCATGGCGTAGGTTGTTAATTTAATTGTCCATACTTTTTTAGGATTTTAGATGAGTAGAATTAGGATTTGCTTTTATTAATTTTGGGGGTTATAAAAAATTGCTTATAAGGCTTATAGATAACTGTAAATGTATGATGTATGGATAATTTTGAATAAAAAAATCTCAGTTTTAAGGATTCCAATGTAGGAAGGAGTGTTCTCTCTCTTGGTTTTTCCCAAAAGCTTCTTGTTTTATTTTCCAGTGAGGCTTTTCTACACTCAGCGTATGCAAAGGCCTATGTCAAAGGGTAGCCACATCAGCATCAGAAGTGATTTACACATGCCCCCAAAAAGTGAAAATCACTTTTGGTGCTGATGTTTCTGCCCACTTGACCATCGGTGGATGGAGGCGGAGGTTAGGGGTCAACGTATAAAATCCGCACCATTTGTTTTCTATTGCAAAGAAGACATCAAGCTCCTGGGAATGCTGTGTACGAGCTAAAGCCGGATTCGTCATTTACTTTCTTCCTTAATTTCCACTGAACGAGGGTTGTCAATGAGCCGAGTTAGCTTGGTGAGCCAAGCTTGAGCCAGCTCAGGCTCATTAAAAGTTTGGCTCATCTTAAATATATATATATATATATATATATATAATATACCATATTGATTTGCTATAAGTTTTACAAAAAAAAAAAAAATTTCTTATTTTAAACAAAAAGTAATGCCTATTTTTTTATAGGAAGTTATGTAAGTGTCTTGTATCGATTTGTTGTCAGTCAAAAGCATTTATTGCAAACCTTCATGAACGAAATGGGTGACGTTTAAAAAAAATGAAATAATGACTCGCTAACACATGATGTGAATAGATATATACTTTAAATTGTGCATTTTTTTCTCTTTTAACCATATGCTTAAGACGTGTCAACATGCATGCAATGGACAAGTTGAGCCGAGCTTGAGCCTGGGCCTCATGTGACAAGCCTGAGCTGAGCTAAGCAAAGCTTGGCTCGTTGACACCCCTACACTGGACTATAAATGGGTATTGGAAAAGCTGACATAGATATTATGGGTCAAATGAAACCAAAGTATAGTGAGCTAGTTAACTTGCATATCTTAGTGCTCAAAAACAAACTTATTGCATTGAGCATCTTGTCATGGTTTCAATTGCAATTGCAGTTTGCATTCGTTGAACGAACTTTTGCTTATTAACATTTTTTCTGCATTCTGATTCTAGTGGTGAATTTGCATTAGTTGATATCAGAGTTTGACTTGCATTTCGATATCATGTTGTCAAGAAGATAGGGTGGTGGTGTTACTTTGGAGGATATATACGAGTAAGATGAAGTAGTAAGACTCGCACGACAATTACATGAAAACGTTAGCTCAACAAATGATGGTTTTAACAATCCCTATATACATCAAATTTAATTGTGTAGAAATATGAGTTTATAAATTATCCATTTAGATTTTAAATGATTTATTCTTTTCACGTGGGGTATCTACTTATCCAAATTTGGATTTTCAAATCGGTTAATTACATCTCCTTCTATATAAGGGAATGAGAAAGCCTCTAATTAAGGCTCAACGTACAATGAAGTAAAACAAGAAATGCAATGAAAGGTATGTTTCATTAATTTGATATTGTTACATATACAATAAAGAAAAACAAAGAGAAAGAAGGATACCTTCAACATGACATGCTTGTATGGAGCCTTCATGTATATACAAGACATATACCACCTTGTTGAGGCCTTTTGTTTCTTTTGATTATTTTTCTTGATCTGTTGTGAGGTTGTAGCCGGTTGTGAAATACTTTGAGCTTCAGAAAATGAGTAGAAGAGCTTTAATGGTTGGAGTTTTAGATTTTGTGTTAAGATCCGATCTTTTGAATGAATGAAAATTTTGCTTTATATAGGAAAGAGGTTTCAAGATGGTAGAGTGCTTCTAAGATTCCTCATATGATTACCTCCTTTTCTTGGTATTTAGAGGTTGAACCTTATCATCAATTACTTGTGGTATATTTGTAGCCATGAACTTGTTCCCACTAATAGATATTGGCTACCACAAGTTGTTTGTTTCGTGCATAACCCTTTATTCTAGTTCTCATGAGTAAAATTTGTAGAGTCCTTATTGTTGCTAAAACTTGATTAGGATAAGCTTCAAATAATGAATTCTATTATGCATTCTTGATCTTTATCCATATTAACAGTTTCTTGGTATGTTAAAGAGATGGAGTGTTTGAGTAAAATTGATAATTCTGAAATTTCCCTTTGAGCATTGGACACGCGTCATTTACACAAGGTGGTAGAATGGCACATGTCATCCTATCTGACATTCTGCATTGTTTAACTCGCATGAGTTGATTTCTACTTGTACGAGTTAGATTAAATGTGAAGTTGACATGTGGATTGTGGGTTTCATATTTCATATTCTACCACATGTCGGATGTTGTATGGTGCCTTTCGAAACTTCCTGAAGACTTTAAAAATATTCATTCAAGCGAATAGCATCCAACGTGTCATCTTCTAGAGGGTTTACTCACAAAGATGAATTTTAAGTCATATGGGATGATTTACATGCCACAGGTAACCTGTTGGATGTTTTACTCATAGGATTGATTTATACTCATACGAGTTGGATTGCCACATGTCATTGCTGACATCGGCTTCATCATGACTCATTCACATATGCATTAAATGCACATGGAATCATAGTTTGATTTAATGATTCAGTGCATCACAGAGCATCCTTGCTCATGCAAATTAAAATCCATGCCAACAACCTTAGTTCAAAACCTAAACTCAGCTATGAATCCATGCCACCATGAGGAGGATAGTGATCAGGAATCTCACAACTCATTTTCTAATTTAGCACAAATAAGGATGAGGCGTCTAGTTGAAAATCCTTAAAAAAATAAATATTTTAGACGTTGAGAATTTGGACTAAAGATTGACTTTGCAGAATTCAAAGGTAGTGTACAACCTGAAATTTTTTTGGATTGGATGAATACCATGGAGCAAGTCTTTAAATTAAAGAAATTCTAGACCACAAATAGGTTCAATTAGTCGTATAAGATTTAGAGGATAAGTCACTACTTGGTGGCAACAAATTAAGCTTACCTGATCTTGACGTAGAAAAAAAATTAAATCATGGAAAAAGCTTAAGAAACACATGCGACAAACATTTTTACCCATTAATTACAAAAGAGATTAATATAAAAAATACAAAATTTAAGACAAAGCTCTAGATCAATTGATGAGTATACCAATGAATTCCATCAATTAGTATTTTGTAATGACTTAGCTAAGACTGAGACAAAGGAATAACTAGTATCTTGCTATATTGGTAGTATGCGACAAAATTTTCAAAACATCCTTAATTTATTTTATTTTTGGACATTGTTTGAAGTTTGTTAAAGGGCATTGAATTTGAAAAAAATAATTGATCTAAAGAAGAGATAATGTTTCATGGTCTAATGGAAAAGGAGGTGGTCGTACTAATGCCACTCTACATTCAACAACCGAATCAATAGTTCCACAGGGTGTTGGTGGTAGACAATACATGGAAAGAAAGCAAGGTTAAGCACTAACTCTAAGTGCTAGATTAAGTGATTTAAGAGCGATAAATCAAATCATAGAGTTGTTGATTACAAAAAGGGTCATTAAGTTGAAAAATATATATTTTGTGGAAAATGAGAATGTTAGCGATGATCAAGTAAATGACTATGACCAAGGCCCCGCATATGATAATATGATGATGATTAGTCCCAAGAAAAGGTCATTGAAGGTGACTAAGGAGAATTATTGGTGGCAAAAAGAGTGTCTCACTCTAGAAGAAGTAGATGGGGATGGTTGGCTATGTAACAATATCGTCCACTCTAATTGCATCATTGGTGGGAAGCCATGTTTCTTAGTCATTGATTCTGGAAATTATGAAAATATGGTAGTTAAAGAAGTTTTTCAAAAGTTAAAATTGAAAACACTAAAATATTTGAGTCATTAATCTTGGTTTAAGAAATGTTTCGAAGTGACTGTCTCAAAATGTAGCCTTGTGAAATTCTCTATTGGATCTAAATACAAGGATAAGGTGTGCTGTGATGTAGTTATTTTGGATGCATGTCATATTTTGTTAGGTAAACCATGAAAATTTAATAGAGGTGTTTTACGTGATGGGTAAAAAAATACATGTAGATTCATGCTATAACATTTCTTGGATTGCGCTTGTACCAAATAAAGAGCTTGTTCCCAAATTGAATATTGGAGAGGGTTCCAATCTTTTCTCCATGAGAAATTTTGTAGAGGAGATGTAAGAATTTGGATTGGTGTATATGTTGGGTAAGAATGATGAAATAGGTAATGACATCCTTGATTGCATGAAAGACATGATTAAAGAGTACCAAGATGTATTCCTCAGTGATTTATCAACATGATTACTTTTATTAAGGGATATTCAACATCAAATTGATTTGGGATCAAGTTCTAATCTTCTTAATCGATCACACTATCACATGAGCCCAAAGGAACATAAGGAGCTCAAGTGCTAGGTAGAAGAGCTACTATGTAAAGGACACATTTGAGAAAGTTCAAGTTAATGTGTTGTACCTACACTACTCACGCCTAAGAAAGATGGAAGTTGGCATATGTGTATAGATAGTCAAGTTATAAATAAAATAACGGTTAACTATTGTTTTCCTATTCCCCGACTATGATTTTTTGGACCAATTGACTAGTGCTAAAATAATTAACAAATTGAAGTTGAAGAGTGTTTATCATCAAATATGGGAAAAAAAGTTAGCAGATGAATAAAAGACAACTTTCATGACTCAAGAAGAGTAGTATAAGTGGTTTGTAATGCCTTTTGGTTTTTCTAATGTGTTAAAAACTTTCTTAAAAGTTATGAATCAAGTGTTGCATTCTTCATCTGGTATTGTACTGCCAAATGCTTTAATGACATTTTGATATATAGTGCTAACATTTTAACGCACTAAACAACTTTATGCAGCTCTTACAAGTGCTCATTTATGATGGATAAAGTGTTATTCTTTGGTAATATTATTTCTAAGGATGCCATATCAATTGATGAGTCTAAGGTAGAAGCAATGTAGCAATAGCCAAGACTGATGAATATCAATGATGTTCAAAGCTTTCATGGATTTGCCCCATTCTACTGCCGAATGATCCCATACTTCAATACTATCATGACATCAATTACCGATTTCATAAAGGCTAAAAAATTTGCTTGGGACAAGGATGCATAGGGAATTAAGTTTTTATAAGATGAAACAAAATTTGATTTTAGCAACTATTCTTACATTACCCAATTTTAAACTACTATTTGAAGTACATTATGATGTATCTAAAGTGAGCATTTATATGGTTCTAAATTGAAATGTGAAGGCTGTAGCATATTTCAGTGAGAAACTCAATAGTCCCAAACTAAATTATAGCACATATGAAGGGGAGTTTTATGTAGTGTTACATGCGTCGAAACACTAGAAACATTATTTCATCCATAGTGAGTTTGTTCTTATAAGCTTATCATAATGCCTTACAACATGTAAAAAGTCAGGACAAGCTTACATCTTGGCAAACCAAATGGGCAGCGGATTCATCAAAATTCACATTTGTGTTCAAGCACAACTCTGATGCTTAAAATCAAGTAACATATGCTTTGAGCTGTAAAGTAGCCTTACAACTATGTGTGCAAAAGTATTAGATTTTGGTACTTTTCGTGAGTTATTAGTTATCAACCCATACTTTACATCAGTGGCGGATGATATATTAACATATTAGCAAATATATTTTGTAATGCATTACGGATTTCTATTTGAAGGAAATCAATTATATGTACCTGATTGTTGCCTGCACTTGAAGATTATCACATAACTGTATGAAGAACAACATTTCAATAGCTACAAGACTTACCAACTTGTCTTTGACTCTTATTTTTGGCCAAGCATGCAGAAAAAAGTACACAAGTACATGGACCGATGTCATATTTATCAAGTTTTCAATGGCCAAGTAACTAATGTTGGATTATACATGCCATTGTTTATATTAAGTATACCATGGACTAATGTGAGTATGGATTTTTTTGGGGTTTACCTTGAATACAAAAAGGGTATGTATTCCATCTTTGTAGTTGTTGATCACTTCTCAAAGATGACATATTTCATTGCTTACAAGAAGACAACAAATACTATGAACTGTGGTATAATTGTTCTGTAAAGAGATCACCGATTACATGGCTTATTTAAATCTTTTGTTTTTTATTGTGATACACACTTTTTCAGTCACTTTTAGAAAATTTTGTGGAAACTTGTCAACACTAAACTAGACTATAGTAGTGTTTATCATCCACAAACGGATGGTTCAATTGAAGTTGTTAATCACTAATGAAAAAATTAACTATGTATTTAGGTTGGCAACAATGTGAAGAAATGGAATCAGCAAATCTACTCGGCCAAATTCGCATTCAACAAGTTAGTGAATTGAAGTTTATGATCTAGTCTTTTTCAAATTGTCTATGGCTTTAATCCTTGGGTAGCTTTACATTAGCACATGTACTAAATATGCAATGAATTTATGGGAAAGCTAAAGGTTTGATCAAGCGGCTACAACATATGCATGAGAACATTCGAAGGAACCTACTTGATTCTACCACTAAATATAAAATGACAATAGACCAAAAAAGAGAATGGAAAAATTTTAAGTGTGACAAATGACAGATTTTCTACTAGAGAGTACAACAATCTTACTACATGGAAGATTGGTCCATTGAAGATGATTGAAAAAAATCAACCATAATGCATAAAGACTGAAGCTATCATCAAGTCATATTTGAACATATGATGTGTTTAATATCAAACATCTTAATCCATATCCTAACAATAGTTTTGATGAAAATGTTATGAATTTGAGTACTATTCTTTCAAGCCTGGGGAGAATGATGTTGTGCAATAAGCCAAGTTTGACTAAATGGATAGATTTAATTGCGAAAAATAAGGAAGGACTCTTGGATGTTTGGAGGGTTTTGGGCTTCAAGAATGTTTAATTTGTTTAAGAGTTTTTTATTTCAAGTTTTTGTTTACTTATTTAGTTAGGATTTCTTTGTTTAATTAGGACTTTTCTAATTGAAAGTATCTGATGCATGTTGTAGGTTGTTAATTTTGTTTTTTCATATTTTTAGGATTTTAGATGAGTAGGATTAAGATTACTTTCTAGATTGTAAACTAGTTGAGCTGAAGCAAGCTTTGCCAAGGCCCAGCTATAGACCAAAGTTTTAAAATTGGACAAGTTTCATAACCTAGATTTTACATGATAGAAAAATCAAATCCACTCTGTAGGCACGTAGAGAAGTTATCCATTGCTAATACGTCTTGTCAGTATTATCAAACACATGATTTCTAGTTCTTCAAGGAAAAAGGAGAAAACAATACTTAATTTCTAGCGAGTTTTACATACTCGATGTCGTACGCATAAAATAAAAAATTTTGTGGAGGGCCATATTTTTCTTATCTGTTGGGATCGAGGGTGGATTGTATCCACTCCTTTTAACTAATGCTCCTCTCCGCCCCCTGTCAGGGGGTGGGCACATCAGCACCGACAAGTGATTTTCACTTTTTAGGGGGGCTCATATCACTTGTCGGCAAACAGGGTGCAGAGAGGAGCACTAGATAAGAGGAGTAGCTACAATCCACCCTCAGGATCCACACTCCAATATTGTTTTTAAATGGGAAATAAGTGATTTAAAATGATTATTGAACATTTTTCATGCTCCTCAGTTATTCTTTTTTTTTTTTTTGGAGAATGATTATCAGTTTTGAGACAGACCTCTAAACACATGCCATTGATTGACACATGATGTGTTTTTGAATTTGATGTCTTTTATTGACCACCTACTTTTTCAACTGAACAC
>JAOXJP010179374.1:0-12495 GCA_025762735.1 Platanus orientalis
TTAGGGTTGAAGCTTTTGACACGATTAATAAACGTGTCGGGTTCGGGTTGACACATATAGTGTTATACCCCTATCTCGACCTGACACGAACCCAACCCGTGAACACGAATTGCCACCCCTAGATATAGCAAGTGAATATATAATTAAGTCTTTAATCTTTCTCTGTTTGAACTTAGATCCTCCACAATCATTAAATTACATCAACGTGTTATGATTGTCTACAATGCGACAAGTATACAAAACATTTAATATATCCACGAAATTTTTTACTGCACGTTATATTAACTATTGTAGAGAAGGATAAACAAACGATCAATTTTAATGCAACCCCAATTCAAAGTAGATTGGGATTAGCCCAATCCAATCCTGGGAAAGGGATTAGTTTGGGCCAATGAAACTTGGCTCTAGATCTATTACCTCCAACATCTATACTTTTCTTTGGGAGAATGATTGTATGTGACCAAAAAGTGTTTGAACCATGCCATATGAGACTGGCACACCCTTCGAATTAGGTATGCACGCCCAAGTGCAAAAGTGGTGCTAAAAGCACTTGGGCCGGACACATCAGTCCCGAAAAGTGAAGAACATACCAAAAAAAGTGTAAATCACTTTTCCAGGATTGATGTGTCAGGCCTTGGTGCTTTTAGCACCTCTTTCGCACATCTTTTGTGTACACCAAATCCAAGGACGACTGACAAATGATTTGTTTTTAAATTTGGTGTCTTTTTTTGGGCATCTACTTTTTGAACTAATTACTTTTTTATGCTCTTAACACAGACACACTGCATGTCAACCTATAGTGTGATCACAAAAGCTCATTGACACTTTTGGTCATGGAAGATTTATTTTGCTTTCAGTATCAATTACAGAATGTTACAAGCACACATGCCATGTACATCATATAACTACATAAAGAAGGGGTTCACACATCTCTAGTCTCAATGGAAAGATAACACACCAATCTCTACCTAGGATGTGACACAATGTCTGTCAACGGGTATATTAATAAAAACACTATTGAGAGTTCTTGAAATCAACCCGTGTCAAGCCGAGAAACATCATTTCTATAGAGTGGGCTTACTATGGGGTTTTAACCTACTTTAAGAAGTGGGGTTTCTTGGGTCTCTATAAAAGGTTTGATTGGTGGGTTTTGTGTGGCGAAAGAGCGGCACCTTATAGGTTTTATCCAGAACATAATTGTGTGGAGAGTTCTTTTGGGTTTTTCCTTTGTCTTTCGTCTTTAGGTTTTGGGAACTTGCTATTATGCATTTTGTAATCTCTTTGTTCTTCGTTTTAGTGAAAGTTCTTAATCGTCTTCTCCTATTGATATAGGAAATCTTGTCAAACCATGTTAAATACTGTGTTATGTGATTGTTATTTGTTGTTTACTATTTTCTCATTTTGTTTCATGCACATCGCATATGTGATTATGATCTATGTTTTATGCCATTGTGATGTTTTATCACAACAAACAGATATCAAAGCTAAAGGTTCTTTGGTTATGTTCCATTGGTTTATGTTGTTTTGGAGTTCTGGTTTGTGGATTTTTTGTTTTGGCGATTTTATGATGGCATCTACAAGGTTCAAGGTTGCATAGTTTGACGAAAAGAATGGTTTTGGCTTATGAAAATTTAGTGGATGAGGTGTTGTACAACATTCTAAATGAAGATTCTGCACGAAGCTTTAGTTAAAGCTTGAAAACCTTTACATGACAAAATTTCTTACAAATCATTTATACCTTAAGCAATAACTATATACCCTGCGGATATGAGAAGGTATGAATATTTTAGAACATCTTAATGAGTTTAATAAAATTATTTGTTAGTTTGCAAGTATTGGGTCGAAACTTAAGGAAGAAAATTAGGCCATAATCCTATTGTTTTCCCTTCCATCGTCATATAAGCATCTCATGACAACTCCGCTCTATGGAATTGATTTTATTGATTTAGATGAGGTTACAAGAACTCTCCTTTCAAATGAGATGAGACAAAAAGGGTTCTGTTGGTAATGTTTAGGTTGAGGGTAACCTCGTTGTTCATGTGAAGACAAAGGGAAAAGAATTTGGTAGATCCCATCACGATTTGAAGTGTTACTATTATCATAAGAAATGACACATTAAGGAAAATTGTCCTAAGCTCAAAGAAAAAAAGGAAACAAAAGTTAACTCCTTGGATGCAACTGGCATTGAAGAGGAAAATTTGGATGTAAATGTTGGTATCTATTGTTGGGGATGATGGTTTTGAGGATGTTTGGATTCTTGATTCGAATTATTCTTACCATGTGTCCTAATAGGGATTTGTTTTCCACCTACAAGTTCATTCAAGGTGGAGTTGTCTTACTGGGTAATAATACGTCATGCAAAATTTTAGGGATAAGGACAATAAAAAACAAGATGCATGATGAGGTTCTAAAAACATTGGTAGGTATTTGGCGTGTTCCAGATCTGAAGATGAATATTATTTCTTTGGGTGCGTTAGATTCTAGTGAATGTAAAACCTTTGTTGAAAATGAATCCATGAGGATTTTTCAAGGTGCCCAAGTTGCTTTGGAAGCAAAGAATGTTGAGAACTTTTACATATTGCTGGGGAACACCATTCACAGTGGAATAATTGTGTCTTTTGCACTCTATTTTAGTTTACTCTGTACATAGTTGTGGCATATACGAATGGATCACATGTGTATAGAAGGTTTAGTAAATTTAAGCAAATAGGGTGGTTTGCTCTATGGTCAGAAGTTTGGGTTTAGTGATCATGGTGCTCTCGGAAGGGAACATAGAGGTGTCAATTTTGGTGATTCTGTCATGCTACGCCTAAGCAATCAGGTTGTGGAAGACGGAGATTTGAGTGTTCATTTGGAGATTGAGTTAGAATTTGAGACTCCTATTTTGTTGGGACATATGGATGTTGTTTTAGACCCCATTCAGGTTCCAGAAGTTTAGCAACATGGAAGTGTTCCTAAGTTTGATATTAGACCTCCAGTTATATAAGATTTTGAAGACATGGTTGCAAATGCATTTAGTGTTGAGGGGTCAATAGATATGTCGGCAAAGGCAAGTTTGGTGATTTAGTTCAAGGGTGGCTTAGACTTGATCAGTTTGAAAAAGAATTGACTGAGTATACCCTTCGGGGTTTAGTGGAGAAGATGATTAAAGAACTTCACTTACTTTTGTTTAGTTGAATTGCAAGCCAATGTGGAAATTTGTTGAGAGTGCCTTGAATTCAATCTGTGTCAAGCTAAGAAACATCCTTTCTAGGGAGTGATGTTACTTTGGGGTTTTAACCTACTTTAAAAAGTTGGGTTTCTTGGGTCTCTATAAAGATATGTTTTGTGGGTTTTGGTGGTTTTGGGGGCTGTGGAAACACAGCAAAAGTGAGACTTTTGTGAGAGGTAAGAACGTATTTGTGTAGAGAGTTTTCTTGGGTTTTTTCCTAAGGTTTCGCCTTTGGGTTTTGGGAACTCGTTGTTTTGCATTTCATAATCCCTTTATCCTCCATTTTAGTGAATGATCTTGATCGTCTTTGCCTATGGATGTAGGCAATCTTGCCGAACGACTTTAAACATTGTGTTATGTGATTATCTTTGTCGTCTTGAATCTAATGCATGTTTTGTTCCATTGTATTGTTTTGTCACAACGTACACAGATACATATTTGTTGTGTATTTACATTAAGGAAGAAAATGTTTTGTAGTGTTTATGGTGAATTGTAAACTGATATGTGTTTCTTTGGGGGTTAAAAATGTCCAAAAAAAATGATAAGTTGACAAAGTAGGTGTCCAAAAAAAGACACCAAATTCAAAAACACATCATGTGTCAATCAATGGCATGCCCACAATGGTCTGGGTCAACACAGACAATCATTCTCCTTACATTAATACCCTCATTTAACTCATATGTATTAACCAAAACACCCTTTGTTATACATCGTGTAATGTATTGATTGTTACTAGCGTGATATTAGTTGATTAAAATTGTGAGATGATTCAAACCCACCAAGAAATGCATGGCCTGGAGAATGACTTTGAGCATTGACTTGAACAGCCACTAAGATGGTTCCTAAAGACCAAAATGATGGATTCTTGACCCACCCCACCCTGGCTCACGGATCTGGTCTTTGAATAAGAGAATACACTCATGTAAGGAAGAACTTGTTGACTTGATGATCACTAGCTAGCCCTCGCAAAACCTCTTGAACGCACGGTTTCCTCCTTGAGGGCCAAAGGCCACATTACAAATACAAGAAATAGATGATAGATTTGGGTTGAATCTCCTCATAAGAAAATGTGAGCTCCTTCTAGATCTTTGATTTCAATTTCTCTATAGAAAACATGATTGTTTGTTGGAATTCTAAACCTCCAAGTCAGATCCTAGTCAAAATCATGATTATGCCCATTTGAGAATGTGGAGGCCCTAACAACTACATTTGACCACGTGGCTTGACCCAACACCTTAACTTAACATATCTGGATTTAACGGTCATGATCTCCCAACCTACATCCATAAAGCATCCACAGATCGATTGTCAGAAGCAAATGTGTCAATGGAGCCCTAAATGTCAAAGTAAAATGAATTTCATGAGAAATTTTAATGAAAGTGCATAACTAGTTGGTGAACACAACTAGGCTCCTTTTTATTAAGTTTGAAATGACACTTCCCAATCAGGGTGGTGGTCGCATAAATTGTTGCTTTTTTTTTTTAATTGAAAATGCAATAATAAATTAAAAGTTCTTACAAAGCTTTCTTCCATATCTATTATTTTCTAGGGAGTAAATGTTCTATTCCCAAATTGTCTACTACCCCATGTTCCCAGACACAAAGGTTAGCACATGATGTGTTTTTGAAAATAATTTATACATTTAATCCTATACATTAGTCTTTGTGTCTTGGAACATGGGGGAATTTATAATTTAGCAGTAGAACATTTTCTCCCTACTTCCTATATTTCTCTAGAAATATTTCATAGTGAGAAACTAGTACTTTTATTCTTATTTACCAAAAAAAAAAACTAGTATCTTTATTCTCAAATTCGTGCTTAGTTACTAAATGTGTCAAGTTATTTTTACAAATAATAGCATGCACAAAAATTAAAGGCTCAAAACTTTGAAATAATCCTTTGCAATCTTCTATGCAGATTTTGAATTCATTGGGACACTCTTCCAAGGTTTCTTCTAGAGAGTTAATAACTATCTTTGAATATTGTTCTATCACTAGCTAGCTTTTTTTAAGGTACATGGTCATTGTCGTTTGTAAGCCAAGTAGAAGAGTCACGCATACATTTTTCAATATTCACCTTTATAACATTGCAATAACTATTATGACGTCGAATTATGTAAATTTAATTTTCAATATACATTATTTATAAGTATATGATATAGTATACATTTAGGATGCTTCAAAAGTGGGCTATCTAAAATCCATCTGAACTGCACAATAGAAGAAATCAAAGCATGTGGATTTTTCCTTGGTCTAAAAATGGCACCGGAACATTTCCAATAACTAGCCATTTAAAGGCTGTCCAATGTTACAATATATATATATATATATATATATATATATATATATATATATCTTGTTCGCAAGAGATTTTTTCTAATTAATTGAATGAATCTGAGCTAAGGCTCCTTGCCATATATATATTTGGCAAGGAGCCTTATCTCAATCTTTTATTGTTAAATTTAATAAAAAAATATAGGATAGTGTAATAATGAGAATGTTGCTAAAATAAAGGGTGTTATTCCCATGTAAAACGTAGCAGAAGATGGTTATTGCCCCTTGCTTGGCTAGTTGTGACACCGGTTCTTTGTGATAGTAAATCACGGGTTCAAATCTGGTCTAGTAGAATTCCTCATAGGGTAACTTCGGATGATTGGCCCATCCTCCTAAACACAGCATGCTGAAGTTATAGAGCAAAACCATTTAGATTTGAGAAATATGTGGACTCTCCACCTTGAGTTTTACCCGAGTGTGGAATCATGGTGGAATTATTGCAGTGTTTCAGGGGATGAAGCAGTTATATTCCATCAAAAGATGCAAAATATCAAGAAGAACCTCATAAGCTAGAACAAATCCTAGTTTGGCAGATTGGAGCCAAATAAGAAAAGAGTTTTGGATGTTATCTTCGAGCTTGACATGATGTATACAGTGAATGTAGGTCTCTTTAGGGGAGATCAAGAGTCTAGAGATGCTTTGTTGATGGAGCTTGATTCTATCCTCTGGTACAAGGAAGTGTTTTAGAAGCAAAAGATAAATTCAAATGGCTAAAAGAGGGTGATGGTAATACATCTTTCTTTCACATGATTAGCGAATGGTAGGAAAAGGAAGAATATAATTTCAAAGCTGACATTTAATGGAGTTGATAAAACTAATTTTGAAGAAATTGCTTCTGCTGCCATAGATTTTTTTTTTTAGAGATTTTATTTAAGGGATTCAGGGTCCATGCCCATAATTGATAACCTTTTCCCCATTGCTCTTCCCACGGAGATGGCAGAGGCCTTAGAGAGACCATTTATAGAAGAGAAGATTAAAGTGGTAGTGTTGAATATGCATAAGAAGAAACACCTTGGCCCTGATGGATTTTCTATGGGTTTCTTCTAGGTTTGTTGGGAGCTGATTAAAGGTCATCTTGTTGAGGTGTTCAATGAGTTCTATGATACAGGGTCTTTGCATGTAGGAGCAAAAACTACTTTTATTACCCTTATTCCAAAGGTTCATTGTGTTTCCTCTTTATTAGACTTTAGGTTAATTAGCCTCGTTTGGAGTCTCTATAAGATCATTGCAAAAGTTCTTTATATCAAGCTTCAAAGTGTAATGGAAGTTGTGGTGTTGCCTAATCAGAGTGTATTCATTAAAGAAAGACAAATTATTGATGGGATTATTGTTGCAAATGAGTGTGTGGATCTTTGGAGAACAACTGGGAGTTGGGATGGTTTGTAAAATTGAGTTGAAAAAAGCTTATGATAGGGTAGATTGAAGCTTTCTCAAATGGGTCCTGATCAAGAGAGGGTTTCAGTCCAGATGGGTTAATTGGATTATGGAATGTATCTCTCATCATTGGTTCTCCATTTTGACAAATGAAACATTGAAGGGGGTCTTTTATGCTTTTAGGGGTATTCTTGAAGGTGATCCACTTTCACCTCTTCTATTTTCATTGGTTGGGGATGCTCTTAGTACTGTTTTTTTCTATGCTTTTCAAGCAAATATCATAGAAGGGTTCATGGTGCCAGCTGAAAATCTATCCGTCTCACACTTGCAATTCATTGATGATACAATTATATTCCTTAAGCCTACTCCATCGGCAATTATTCATTTAAAATACATCCTACAAGTTTTTGAACTTATTTTAGGACTCAAGATTAATTGAGATAAATAATTGAGTATTGTGGGCATTAATGTGGAGGACATTCAGTCATATGCTTGCATTCTAGGCTATAAAGTAGAGTCTTAGTTTATGAAGTATCTGGGCCTTCCTTTAGGTGGTCAGCTCCACATTGGCCTGTTCTGGGACCTAGTGATCATGAAGGTGGAAAAGAGGTTGGCTTCTTGGAAGAAAAGTTATATTTCTTTGGGCAGCCGTATCACTTTGATTAGAGTAGTTTTCTCAAACCTTCCAACCTATTTCATGTCTATCTTTTCTTTGTCGGTGAAAGTGGCCAAGAAGCTGGAGCATTTGCAAATTAATTTTTTTGTGGGAGGTTGGAGATTCCAAAGAAACCATTTGGTTATATAGGATGAAGTGGGTGTGCTGAAGGTGGAGGGTGGCTTGGGCATAGGGAAACTGATTTTAAGGAATAACGCCCTTCTTGGGAAGTGGATTTGGAGATTCCTTATAGAGGAAGGTAGTTTGTAGCGGTCATTAATTCTTTACAAGTATGGATCTACCCACTATGGCCTTCAGGTGAATCCCTCCCCTTTATATAGATCTTATGTTTTGTGGAAGAGAATCATTGCCACTTACTTTACTGCTTTTCTTTTCATGCCTCTTGTCATTGGCAGAGGTAACCAAACCAGCTTTTAGAATGACATTTGGTTGGATGATTTTGTTCTGTCTATCCGCTATCATAAATTGTTCCGTATTGCTTCCAATATGAATGCATCTATTTATGATATCATTTCAGTCTTTGAGTCTGACCCTTCTTGGAAATTTTCTTTTTTCAGGGACCTTTGTTCTTGGGAAATGGTTTCTCTTTCCTCTCTTAAGGATTAAGTGAAAGGTTTTCGTTTTTCTCATTACACTCTGGATAGATTCAAATGGTCTATTGATCCACATGGGACCTTTTTGATAAAATCATTTTTGGCCTCCTTGGCAAATGGTCAATTGGAGGACCATCTCATTCCTTCCTTCCCTTGTGATCAGATTTGGAGTTGTCTTTCCCTTACCCGGGTCAGAGCATTCATGTGAATTGTTGCTCATGGTGGTATGGATAAAATGGATCAAATGCATAGACATTGACCTTATCTTTGTATTTCTCCCCACATGTGCCCCATTTGCAAAATGGATAGGGAAAATATGAATCTTATGCTTATGCATTGTCATTTCTCTTGCATTATTTGGAATCATTTTATAAGAGACATTAATCTATACTGGGTGATGCCTTGTAGCATTATTGATCTCCTCTCCCGGTGGATTCCTCGATTAGATCATAAAGGAAAGACTTTTTGCTTGCGGTGGTTCATGCCATTTGTTGGGGGTATTTGGAAGGAGAGAAATCATCGCATTTTTTAAGATGTGGAGAAACCAGTTCAATGTGTCATTGACTCTACCTTGTTTAATCTTGCTTCTTGACTCAAGGCGTCAGAGGTTTTCCACGAGTTCTCCTATGGGGATTTTCAAGAAAATTGGGCTGCTTGTTTATGTATGTTGTAATTGTTCTTCCTGTGTTTGGTGGCTCTAATCTCTTTGTTCCCTTTTCTTCTTACTATTTTTTTTCCCTCTTCAATAAAATCTTATTCATTAAAAAAAAAAAAAAAGTACTGTCTAGGACACTCGGGAACATCATATGGAATAAAATGGGTGGGAAATTGAAATATCATTCAACTCCTACCCATTTTATTCCATATGATGTCCCTTGGTGTCCTTGACACCACTTCCTAAACAGAGCATATAGCGTCTGCTTCAACATCAGCCTCTCCTATGTATGGTGTAGGTTCCGCCTTTTATCATTAACGATGGTGCTATAATGTACATGGCTCAAATGAAGCTCTAAAATGCTGACTCGACCACCCCAGATTCTATGCATGTAAAATCCATGCACAATGTGTGTGCAAAGACTTGGGAGCACTTGCATCAGCACCAAAAAGTGATAAGCACGTGCCCCAAAAATGTAAATCACTTTTTGGTGCTAATGTGAGTGTTTCCAGGCCCCTGCACATGCATTGTGCACAGATTTTGTGTGCACAAAAGCCGGGCCATGGCTTGATAGAAGAGATGTTGAAAGGAGGTTTTAGACCTAGGGCTCACGTGGAGTGACAGGATTATGTGTTACACTAGGTTCTTATTTAAGCAAGTTGCTTGTCAAATAAGGCCTCCCTTGGACTTGGTCCGGTCCAAGCCAGCCCTACTTGAAACCCAAAAAAATATGTATTCGGTTTGACCTATGCCTCATAGGTATTTCGCAAGCCCAGCCCATTTATAAAAATGCAAACACTTGCCCATCTTGATTGCCTTCGACATTTATTGTACCAGGAGGCTGGGGCCATGAGTATGATAGTTGATTTGAATGATCTATCTTTTAATCACTGCATTAATACAATATTTGCCGAAACGGAGGGCTGATTTGTTTTGTATCAGAGGAAAAAAAGAAAAAAAGGACTGATTTGTTGGGCCCGTTACCAGATTCATAAGTATCCCTATGGCCTATATTTTCAATCCCAGGCCCAGCTTATTCGTCTAGCAGGCCCTAATTTGAAGCCCAGAACTTGCATTGGCCTTGAGATATCGGTGGTATTGATAATGTGACTTAGGAACGCATTAGTCTAGACTGGCCCAATAAAACATTTTTTCTGAGACTGGTGGTACCACCTCACAAACTGTATGGGACAAAAATTGGCATGATCAGAAAGAAAACCATCTGTTATAAAGATTATTTTTCAAGCTTTTCTAATTTTTTTTTCCTCATATGTAGTTGCAATGCAAAGTTGTGATCATATGATTGGGCTCACTCTTGGCATCAGTAATCTTTGTCTAGGATCCATTCAATTATATGCCCTAAAAAGGCTACCTTGGACGGCTTAAAGAGTCCGGTGGGTGACACAAGGTCCAAACTTTTGCATTATCATTTAAGGATAGTGCTGTCTTTGATCCGAGCTACCTCAGTTCATCATGAACTGAGCTTGAGCCTTGTTTGAATCTTCCAAAGTTGACTGAGCTTGTTAAGCTATGTGAGCCTGAGCTGACCTGCACTAAGCTCAGTTTGATAAAATCTTGGTTCATTAAGAGTCTTATATATGTATATAATTTATGGAAGAAAATGTTCTGTGATGATAAAGTGTTGTAGTGTTTATGGTGATTGTGAATTATAAGCTGACACATGATGTGTTTGGAGGTTCAAAAAGCTGTTCAGGTGTAAAAAAAAGAGACCACAAATTCATAAACACATCATGTGCCAATCAAAGAGTGATCGACACATAATATATATATAAAAGGGTGACCTAGTGCACGAGGCTCCCGCTAACGCGGGGTCTGGGGAGGGCAAGATGTATTTTATTTTAGTAAGAACAAGCAGAAAAGGATAAATGTTCGAAAATATATTATTATTTTTGTTTCTAATATTAATACTGTATTCTTTTTAAAAAAAACCCTTATATAGAACCTAAATATTATATTCTCATTTCATTCTTCTATTATATGGCTTGTTTACCAAAATAAATCCATTTTAAGCATGTTTCAGGTTTCAGCAAATTTTAGCAGAATTTCATTGATATTTCCCTTTTTAGAGGTGGCTAAATCAAATACCATGGGAATACAAACTTCAACATTTTATTGAAATTTCACCTAACTTTCGCCGGTAATTGCAAATTGTGACAAAATATCTGCTGATATCAGTACTTTTGGCTGAAATTATTTTGCGCGATTTAAAACCTACTCCAGATTTTTTTATTTTGCTATATTTTGCTGTTTTCTTGAGTCTAAAGCAAAAATAACAACTCAACTTTAAACCTTTGTGGTAAATAAGATTAGTTAAAAAAGAAAAACCATATATCTTATAAAATGACAAATTGTAATACCAAGTGCATTTTGATGAGTTATATTTGGCATAGGGGTATATATATGTAAGGCAAGGTAGTCTTAAACCTTAGCATGTTTATTAGTCATTCAATTACAAAAGGAAAGTTTAGTGGATATTTGTTTATCTATATGATTAATTTATACACATGATATTTATAGTTTTTTTCATATTGAGTGTAATCATGATTCTCTTAACATATTTTTAGTCTTATTAGAAATTTTGTTATGACTAATAGTGATTTATTTTCTTTATTTTGAAAGATTCCAAATGAAAATTTTCATTATCCCCCTAAGGCAAAAGTATATTTATGGATTGTTGGGCCTAATATTTCAACTCGCTATATCTTTAGTAGGGCTGTCAATTGGGCCTGGCTGATCTGGACAAGGGTCAACGCAAACCTAACCCAAAGTATGAAACCCTAGCCCGAGCCCAAATTCTACTCGAACCCAGCCCATGATAATTATACGGGCTTCGGGCCAAGTTCAGGCAACCCAAAATGGTCAAAAAATTTATGTGTCACCTGTTAGATTTGAACTTTTGGTACTTAGCAAGTACATGCCTTAACCACTAAGCCAAAGTGAAAGCTCTCAATAAAAGTTTAAAATTTATTTTCTTTATTCTAGCAACTATACCCTTTTACATTTTCACCCGTATTGGTAGAGGTTTAAGAGCTTTAATAACATTTATTTTCTTCACCATCCAAAGTAACCCGATGAAAAACACTAATAGATATTAAAAAAATCATTTTTTGGGGCTTCAAACCATTATCAAGTTTTATTAACTTCGGACTGGGTTGGGCCAAGGCATCGGGCTGAAATAACTTGGGCTCGAGCCCAATGCAACAATCAGACCAGGCTTGATATTTGGGCCCATGCCCAGTCCAGCCTGAAATCCAACTTGCCCAGCCCATCCAATTTTCAGGTCGGTCAAGTTGGACATTGGGCCAGTCTGACCCAATTGACAGCACTAATCTTTAGCTTTTATAGCATATTTGACACATAGGCTATTGGGCTTTAAGACTCGGGCCTTAAACCAAGTTCACCTCAATCATCACAGGGGTGTCAATGAGCTGAACAGGAGACATGAAGGCAAAGTTCAGGCGCAGCTTAGACTTGTGACAAGGTTGAGGAGCCCGAGCTCAGGCTTGGCTTGTTTCACCCAAATAAAAGAACAACAAAAAAATACAGTCCCGGCAGCCTAATGGACCCTTTAGCCCAATTCGTCTTGTTTGACCAATACCATTGTCATATATATATATATATATATATATATA
>JAOXJP010179385.1:0-24154 GCA_025762735.1 Platanus orientalis
ATATGGTTTGTGGATTTTAAATTTAATGGAATGGTTATGGTTTGATTATGAGATTCCGCTGCGTATGCATGAAAGGAGAGATGTAAAAGAAAATTATAAGCAAAATTAAATGGCATTGATGTGAATAGATTAATGTCACATGCCAAAATTCATAGTCGTACAGGTATGGGTTTTGGGGCATGACATGCATACTACTCCATGAAATTTTTACTATTTCAAAAGAGTCCCTCAAGTTGTATAGCCCAACTTTCCATTATCCGAGTTTGAGCTCAAATTTTTGTGTTCATAAGCTTAACCTAAAACTCAATTCTAGTTCATTACACTAAATTAGGTTATTGGTTCAATATAAACTCGGACTATTTAGATAATTGTATTTAATATAACTAAAAATTCAAATTAGTAAATCTTAATAGCAAGTTTCATTTTCTAATTTTAATGATTTTAGATTATGGTATCCATGGGGATGCAAATTTGACTTATATAGCTTCATATTAAAATTTGCGTTGAAGTGAGCAAAGCTAAGTTGAGTTGAGTTGAGCCTGAACCTGGCCCAAGCCCTAGCCCTGACAAATTCTTAATAAGCTATGTTTAAGTCTGGTTCATTAATTTTAATGAGCTAAAATCAATATAAGCTTAGCTTGGATTAACTCGACTTGTTTACAAAACTAGTGAGATCTTCTATTAGGGGGAGGGGGTCCTCTGTCCATTTAGTTTTGTCTACAATATTTAAGCTCGTTGACTCACTAACAAATATGGAACCCACCAAAGCCATTGAGGGTGTCAAATGCATAGGTTTTGTAATATGATACATAATCATATAGAATATGATTCGTGAAGATATTGGGGATTCCAAATTTTGCATTATTGTTGATGAGCCACGTGATGAGTCTAAGACAGAATAAATGACTTTTGTTTTGAGATTAGTTGACAAAGATGGTTTTATACAAGAACATTGATTTGATCTTGTTAATGTTAAAGATGCATTGGCATTGTTTCTTAAGAATGAAATATCTATTATTCTTTCCCATCACAGTCTTAATATTGAAAATATTTGTAAACTAGAATATGATGGAACAAGCAATATGTATAGACAATTTTCGTTATATGTTTATTGGGCTATAAAATATAATTCATTTCATCTTGAATTGGGTTTATAATATTTTTTTGTACTTCTATATATAACATAATACATAGTATATAAAAAAAAAGAAAAAATTATTTAATCATCATAGTTTTAATTCGGCCTCGTTAAAGATAAATTCCGAGCTCCACCGATAAATTCCTAGCTCCACCACATTTGATGCCAAGTCAGATTTGATGTGTGCTGGAGAGGTTGATTTGGCTAACTAGAAAAACATGGAATTAGAGACTTGTCCAAAAATGTTGTGAATTCTATAATTCATATATACCTATAGAAGGTGGCATAATTCCATGTAAATGACTTATATTTGCCATGTTGAATACTCGCTAATTTATCCATAAAAATATTTGCCACCTTGAAACTTTTTATAGCAAAGATGGAATTCGTAATTTATGCTAGATGTTCATTTATGCCAAACAAATGAAGACAAAGTTGTAAAGGAAATCTAGATGTATCACCCAAGAATCTAAGTAGTGTTAATTTTGACGTGTGTCCATCACAGATATGCCAATCTTCTATCTACAAATAGGGGTTGCTACCATGGAATTGTGACAAGTTTTGATTATTGAGTAAAGTTTATTTGGGTGGTGCAATTCTCTTATAATGTGGGCTGATATGAATCGCTTGCCAATTTCCCCCCCTCCCTTTTTTATTTTGTTTCCCTTTATATTATTTCTATTTAGGTAGAACATGTCCACTATGAGACGTTATGATTGTCATGTGAGTTGTTTTACCTTTCTTGTTATTTTCGTTTCTACTGCTAGATGGCTATATTATTGTAAATTTATGGACTAATTGATATCAAAGAAGAAATAATATTTGCCTTTAAGGATTTGGAGGTCTGATCCCCTTAAAGAGATCACTACTTCTTTTTTCTAGCTTATTTCTTTATTTTCTTTTATTGATAAAACCAGGGTTCTATCATCTTGGTATCAGAGTGGTATTCTTGGTGAATGCCACTCACATGATTTCAAAATAAAATTCATGACATTATTGATCTCAGAGCTTATTCTATATATGCAAGAAAACAAGGCATGACGTCAACAGATAACTAAGCCGTGATCGTAGAGGCAAGGCTTGAGGCCTTGCAAGAAAACATGAAATCCATGCTTTAGCAATTGCTTGTGCAAAGGCATCCTACAACACAGCAGAACGAAAAGACTCCACAACTCTCCACAATCTCCGTATCAATGATGGAGTAACTGGGGAGGATATACTGATAGAGATCAAAATTTTCCTCGCATAAAAATCGAATTTCCACAATGGGATTGTATGGATCTAATTGGCTAAGTGTTTAAAGCTAAATGATATTTTCAATATTATCAAACTGTGGAAGACCATAGAGTCGCAATCGCCTTAATAATCTTGAAGGAGATGTTATTTAATGGTATGATTGGTTTGAGGCAAAGTTCACACGGAATTCTGACTTGGAGAGAATTTATGGGGGCTTTGATTGTGAGGTTTGGCCCTTCGGGGTATGAAGATGTGCATGGTGAGTTGGCAAATATAGGAGAATGACAACTGTCTTAAAGTATCAAGGCAATTTTGAACATCTATACAATTAGGCTCGAGACTATTAAAACCTCAATTGGTGGGGATGTTTGTAGCAAGACTTCATCCAAACATTTAACGGGAAGTCAAGATGTACAGACCTTGCTCTATGTTGGAGGCTATCTCTTATGCTCGATTATAAGAGGAAAAACAACGAGTATAGTCGACGAGTGTATAAGGGCTCAAATAGTCGCATCTCATAATCATCTCGAGAAAATCTAGTGAATGCTAGTAGTCATAATACACTTGTTGTAACACTTCCACAACATTAATTAGGGTTAAAAATTTATTTTTCCCCCTTAAGGGTAAAATTACCATTTTACATGTTTAGACAAACCCAGACATGATTTAAAATGAGTTGGAGAACCATTGGATCACTTGGGTTTGACTTTGGAGACCTAAGGTATAGAAAATCAAGAATTCAACAAAAATCCAGTCGTAACCCATAGTGTGACCGATTACGACTCAAGGGGCACACCTCTCGAGTGGTACAAAGTTTGCTTGTGACTAAGCACAAACCCCATGACCAGTCATGCCGTGACCTATCACAAACCCCATGACCGGTCACAAAATTTGTGACCCATGTTGTAACTAGGTCACAAAATTTGGTCATTATGTAGCTTCTTTCCATTCGACCCCCACACGAGTAGGATCTCATTTGTGATAAATATAACCATAATGTGATCTCCTTTAAGTCTATTAGGCCTTTTACAACATAAAAAAGAAGAGAAAGAGAATTGAGAGATTTAGGAAGAAGGAAGAGAAAATTTTTCCCAATTTGGTAAGTTTAACCTAATCTTGGGAGTTTTTTTTCTTCCTATTAGAATAGGTTATTTCCTTCCATGTGCTATCTAGTTTCATTCATTTACTAATAGATCTACAATATTTTCTATAGAAGAAGTGGATTTGAGAGATTGTGGTGAAAATCTTAAGCAAGAAGTAAGGAATTGGATAGAGTAAGTACTCTTGCAAACTAATGTCAATTCATCATTTATTTTTGGTAAATCCTTATGATTTGATGGTGGATTCCATAGTTGGAATGTTTTTGATTGGAAAACCATGAGAGCCTTGCTCTAGATTAATGTTCTTATGATTGCAAGTGATCTCTATATGAGTTGAATGCTCTTTACATCACCTATGTCAAGTTCCTTTGATGAATCCATGTTTTCTGTTGAAATCTTATGTAAATCACTATGAATATTAAACCTAATTATATTTTGATCTCATGTTTCTCTTTATTGATAGATCTATAAAGTTTTTCTTTGAAATCCATATGTTAGACATGTAATTGACATGGATCTAAGATCAAATTGGCAAGAATCTCTATGAAATTGATTGTTATGAAACAAGATATGATTTAATTAAGTGAATCTTATTGATTTTTCATAAAAAATGTGAATTTCATTGAACTAATATGAAATTGAACATGAAAAAATGTCTTGACCGAAATAAAGTATGGTTTAAACTCTGAATTTTACAAATGAACTATGAAATACGTACCAATGATTGAAAATTTTGAATCCTTTGAATAAAGCAATGATCTCATGATATAAAAGATTATATGAACTACGAATTATAGACATCTACATGAAGTAATGATCATATGTGATCTATGTGAATGAATTATGACCAACTGAATATGAGATATGAATGTATCATGTTTAGAACATATTGAACCATGCAATCTTCTTTCATATGTCATGAGATTCCACATTGGCTATTAATATCCTTTGATATGTGTTTATCGATTATTAAACTTTGAAATGTCATTGAATATTTGAACTATTGAACCCCCCTTAGGCCTTATTGAATTATTGAACCATTGACATAATTCTATGACTTAACCTTGGGTCTAAACAAGGAAGAAACTTAACCTTGGGTATAAACAAGGAAGGGACCTAACCTTGGGTCTAAACATGCTTTTATAATTGGATGTGAATGTATTATAAATGATACTTGTATAAGGTGTTTTATATTGATGACTATGGGTTTTATATCTTATGATCATGGTTTTATGGATGTTAAATAAATGGTTATTTTCCCGTTGCATAGTTATGTGAATGAATGAAACCACTAATGGTTTATGGTTTATATGCTTCTGTTATACATTATTATGATTAGAATGATTATGGTTATATTTTGTGAGAAGAGGTATGCTTCTACTAAACGAAAAGCTAATGAAACAAGAGTTATGGTTTAATGGTAAAAGTCTTTTGTCTAAGATAAAACATAAGCAAATGTTTTTACACTTCTGCATATTATTGAATGTAATGGTTTATGAGATATGATACAAATATGACTTTTTATGTTATGGAATATGGATCGAGTGTCGATGTGACACTCCAAATCTGAGGTGCATATGGACGATCCGGGTTTGAGGGCATTACACTTGTGAAACGACTAACACAGGAGGAACCCAAGAAGTGAACAATAAGAAGCCTATGTTGGCACTATGATGAAAAGTGGCAAAGGTGTCATTGTTGCAGATGCAACTTTTGATAATTAAACCTGTAGGTGACCCTGATGAAGAAGATTAAAACAACGATGAATCAAATTCAGAGGAAATCGACTAGGAAGGTAATGATGACATTGACTATTTTTGTGCATGCTTTTGCCGGTTATTCCACCCCACAAACTATGAGAGTTTGAGGATATATTAAAAATCAACCTTTGATGATTTTAATTGACTCGGGTAGTAATAACAATTTTTTGGATGTCAAAATTGCCAAGAAACCCTTATGTCTTGTTGAGTAGTCCGACAAATTTGAGGTTAAAGTAGTAGATGGTAAATCCTCAATTAGTGTTAGAAAATGTCCTAATCTGAATATCTTTGTACAAAATCAAGAGTTTTTCACTGATTTAATTTTATTACCATTGGACGGGTGTGATTTGGTGCTAGGGGCTCAATGGTTACGTACTTTGGCGGATATTACTTTAAGTTTTTCAATACTTGTTATGTAGTTTTCATTGAATGGAAAGAAGGTGACTATCAAGAAAAAAGGTGGTAGTATAACGATGGTCAGTAACCACCAAATGGAGCAGATTCTTTAAAAGGGATGTGATGTTTTTCTTATGAAATTAAGATGGTTGGAGAGTTCATGGTCTTCTCATGTAGAGTTAGACATCCTGAAGCCACTTTTATTAGAGTTCTCTGATGTTTTCATAGAGCATAAGGGATTACCACTATGATGATCCCATGATCATCACATTCCTCTGCTTCTAGGTAGTGGCCCTATAAATGTCTGGTCTTATCATTTATGTATATTCAAAAGAGTGGGATAAAAAAGATAACTAAGAAGATGCTTGAAGTAAGGATTATTCGGCCTAGTATTAGCCCACACTCATCCTTAGTGCTCCTTATTCGAAAAAGGATGGAAAGTGGCGCATGTGCATTGATTATCGAGCTTTGAACTAGATCACTGTTAAAGACAAATATCCTATTCTGGTTATGGATGAATTTCTTGATGAGCTCGGAGGTGCCTAATTTTTCTCTAAGTTAGATCTTCACTCAAGATATCACTAGATTCGTGTTCACGAATAGGACATCCCAAAGACTGTGTTCCAAACCCAAATGACCACTATGCATTTTTGGTGATGCCCTTCAGATTAATAAATGGCCCATCTACATTTCAAAGCTTGATGAATGACATCTTTCATCCTTATCTCCATAAGTTTGTTCTTTTATTTTTTTATGATATCCTTATATTCTGGTAATCATTGGAGGATCATTCACATCATCTTCATGTAACTCTCACCCTCCTACAAGAGTATTGTTTGTTTGTCAAAAAATCAAAATGCAGCTTTGAAAAATCTAAAGTAGAGTACCTGGGCCATATCACTTTCAAGGAGGGAGTGACAACAGATCCCTTAAAGATCAAGGCTATAGAGAAATGGCCTACACCAAAAACAATTAAGACACTGCAGGGTTTTCTTGGATTGATTGGCTATTATCGCAAGTTTGTGAAGGACTATGGAAAAATTAGTGCTACATTAACAACCCTATTATAAAAAGATGCATTTAAATGGGGGTGAAAGTTGAAGAAGCATTTGGAATGTTAAAAAAAGCAATGCCAACCACTCATGTACTTGCATTACCTGACTTCAACAATATATTCGTGCTAAAATGTGATGCCTCTAGATTAGGAATTGGAGAAGTGCTAATGTAGGAGGATCGTCCTTTGGCCTTCACTAGCAAGACATTGTCACCTTTGCACCAACAGTGTTCTGTATATGACAAGGAGATGATGGCTATAATTCATACAGTTCAAAAGTGGAGACCATACCTCATTGGTCATCATTTTCAAATCGAGACTGATCACAAAAGTTTGAAGTATATATTAGAGCAATGAATTTATTCTATGGAACAATAAAAATGGGTCTCCAAGTTGCTGGGTTATGACTATGAAATTATCTACAAAAAGAATGTTGATATGTGTTAATAGATGCTTTGTCTTGTATTCCGGAATAGACTCAACTAACCACTATATCTAGGTTGCTATGTTATGATTTGGAAGAAATTAGGAAGGAGTGGTTGGATGATTCCACAATATAGAGCCTTATTCAAAAGCTACAGCAAAATATTTCTAGCACCCCTCACCATATATGGGATGGAATAAACTTGAGACATACGGGATGAATTATATTGATTATCAAGTCTGCCCAAAAACTCACATTATTTTAGAAGTTGCATTCCTCTCTATCTGCTGGTCACTTTGGATTCATCCGTACATATAAATACATTTCATGTGCATTTTACTAGCGTGGAATAAAAAAGGAGATTAAATGCTTTGTGGAAGAATATGATGCGTGCCAACGAAATAAGGGTGAGATAGTAGCTAGTCCAAGCTTACTTCAGGCATTGCCTATTCCAACTCAGGTTTGGATAGACATCTCTATAGATTTTGTGGATGACCTACCAACCTCGCATGGGAAGAATGCAATCTTTGTGGTTGTAGATCGTCTTACTAAATGTGCACATTTTTGCCCATGATCACATCCCTATACTGTATCTACTTTTGCTCAGGTCTTTATTGATAACATTTTCAAATTACATGACATGCTGAGTTCTATTGTTAGTGACAAGGATCCCATCTTCACAAGTTTTGACAAGAGTTTTTTCGCTTACAAGGAACTCAGTTGAGCATGAGCATTGCTTATCATCCTTAGACTAATGGGCAGACTGAAGTGGTTAACCAAAGCTTAGAGAATTATTTGCGATGCTATATAGGAGATTGACCAAAAGAATGGGTTCATTGGCTTCCATGGGCAGAATGGTGGTTTAACACTACTTATCACTTAGCAACCAAGAAAAAATCATTTGAGGTAGTGTACTCACAAGCCCCCCCCTCATCACTTTATACTCACATAGATCCTCATCTGTATACCAAGTTGATGCAATCTTTGAGATAGAGGCCATGTTCTTTGGCTCCTCAAAGACAATTTACATGAGGCACAAGCTCGTATGAAACAAAAAGCAGACAAACATCGTACTGAATGATAATTTCAAGTTGGTGATTGGGTTTTTCTTTGTTTGTAACCCTATGGGCAAACTTCCATTAGTGTTTGAGTTTTGATGAAACTATCTTCTCATTTTTATGGACCTTTTAAAGTTTTGGAGCAAATAGGAGTTGTTTATTGGTTGGATCTTCAATGGGGTAAAAAATACATCCGGTCTTCCATGTCTCATGCCTCAAAAATAAATTAGGAGATTAGATTATTGCTCAAAGTCGATTACCTGACATGTCGTCTAATGGGGAAGTGAAAATTCAGCCGTGTGTAATTTTAGATCAAAGATTTGTGAAACAGTATAATAAGGCAATGACTAAGGTTCTCGTGCAATGGACAAATCTACTCATTGAAGATGCCACATGGGAGCCCTATAAGACATTATAGGAGAAATTCCTAGAGTTCATCATTGGGCAACCTTGAGGACAAGGTTGATTTTAAGGGTGGGAGAATAATATGATCGCTTGCCAATTCCTCCCTTCATCATTCCTTTTCTATTTTGTTTTCCTTTTTATTATTCCTATTTAGGTAGAACGCGTCTGTTTTGGGTTGTTGTGATTGTTGTGTGAATTGTTTTACTTTTCTTGCTATTTATTTTTCTACTGCTAGATTTCTATATTATTGTAAGTCTACGAACTAATTGATATCAGTGAAGAAATAATTTTTGTCTTTAAGGCTTTAGAGGTTTGATCCCCTCGAATAAATCACTGCTTCTCCTTTTTATGGCTTATTTTTTTTATTTTCTTTTATTGATAGAACTAGGGTTCTATCATGGGCCAACTTCAATTCTTGATCATGGATCAAAGTGAGATCCTTCTAGTTAATCCTTAAATAATCTTTACTTCATTCTAGTTAGATTATTAAATTATGCAATTCTTGGTTGATTTTTTTTCCTTCCAGTAATTGGTACTTGAATTTTGAATTCCTTTATCATTAGTTCTTGATTCTTTATTTTCTTATTCCTTAAGATTTTCTTAAAGAACCATTTATTTCAATTATCTTTTTACCTAACACTAAGAATTTCTCTATAAAAATATCCTAATCCTATTCAATTCAATCGCTTGCCCATAATTTCCCTTACCTAGCTTAATTGACCAACCGATTGCTCTACTTGTTTTTTTAGAAACACAATTTTATATCATCTTTTTCTTGAAAGCCTAGGTTTCATTGCTTCCACTTATGTGATTACTTAGTTTAATTGTTTTAAATTTGATTTATAAAGAAATTTGGAATTCCTTTGATTGTATTGCATTACTACCCCTTGTTGTCCTACATTAATTTGTCTATCATACATAGTGCACCATAAATTGTTGTGATTTACTTTTTTCCAATGTCAATTAGAATATTTAGAAGAAACTAAGAGTTGTTGATTGGAAGGTGGCTTTTATCATGGTCACGATGGGGTAAGCTCTTCATTCCCTGCCTTTATCTTGCATAATCCCCCTTAAGTTCTAACAGATACATTCACTGCATTCATTTGCTTGAGTCCTTGATCTTTATTTTCAATAGTTGTGGAAAATTTTCATGAAGGCTTGCATTGTCCCTTGGTTGATCATCAACAATTCAGGTAGCAATATTTTCTTGCACATTTTTGCTACAGCAGACTAATGGGGAAAGGTATCGAGGCCCCTATAAACTAACCCCGATGAACTAGAAGAACCCTAACCCTAAAGAAATCGACTCAAGGAACCCCCAAGAAGACCAACCTGAGGAATCTATAGGCCTCCACGACCAAAAGATATCGAGGCCGCCAATGAGAGGCTCGATGACCTTTCAATACCCCAGCATGTACTCCACCCTCCGATATCCAACACTCTAAATATCTTGGAGACACCCCCGGGGTGCCGCCTGAACCACTCAACTCTAAACAACAGAATCATAACCACGACAAGCATCGTACCTCCAAAAACCCCGACAAGCTAAAAATACAGAGACCCTATTTTCCTCACTTGGAGATAAGCATGATTTGAAAGTTGTTACTAAGGGGGATTATTCTCTATAGTTGGCCTAACATACTAAGAAAATGATAGATAGAGCAATGGGAGACGTGGCGAAGAATGTGGGGGAAAGCAATAGGTAAGATCTCATTTGATATGTCACTACTCAAACCTATAAGTATGGATAACAACTCGCTCTCCAGGATTGAGACAACATAAACCCTAATTTGAAGGGCTCCATTTCTCTACATCCCTTAGCCGTTTGACTTGATCGTTGGAGAGCTTGAAACCGGCCCCCCACCAGTGTCTAGATTTTTGACTCTCTCTCTCTCTATTGTGCAGGGTCCATTCCACCAAAGACCTAGGCCAACCATATGACCATTTGACCAGTGGAAAGGGCATTCCCAATCTAGTACACCATTAGTTGGCATTATTTGTGGGAATTTAGGCATTTTCCTGAGAACCTAAGGTCTGCATGGTTGAGACCAGGTCGATGGCGGCTCAGCACGATCTTGGCATCAGAGTAGACAGGCAAGAAACCTTCGTCTCTGATGGAGGATGACGTGAAGTTCCACAGGTAGCTGTCCTTAAGCAAAGGATCTAGGGTTTAACAGTGAGTGTGCAGCTACTGATGGAGCAAAACTGAGAAATCATATAGGAGTTGAGAAGCCAAAAAGCCGAGCCTGAATATGAGGATGTGGGACGGGGGGGTCTCATGCCCTTCAAGTCAAAAGTCTTGATGGTGGTCAGGGACAAGAAGACAAAGCAGGAAACACCACAACATCTTGGTTCCAGGAGGCGAGCTAGTGGGGAGAGGATTCATACCTTTGACCTCTAGGAGGAAAAGATAGAGGATGTAAGAAGGGGGATGACAACCATGAAGGAAGCCATCAAGGGAAAAGCCCCAGCGACCATCGACGAACTAATCCAGAGGACGAACTATCCATTCACTCCGGAGGTGATAGCTCGGCCCCTATTCGAAAAATTCAAGACACCTCAAATGGAAATGTTTGACAGCGGCAGGGACCCCCCTGACCATTTGGAATTGTATAAGACACATATGAACCTCCAGGTGACCCCCGATGAAATCATGTGTCGGGCCTTTCCCACAACTATCAAGGGGTCCGCCCAAGTTTGGTTCAGTCAGTTGAAGCCTGGGAGCATCTCAAATTTCACAGAGCTAATTCGACAATTCGTCACTACTTCATAGGCGGCCAGAAACACCGGAAGCCGACCACCTACTTATTAAATATCAAGCAAAGGAAAGGCGAGTATCTTCAAGATTATGTGTCCTAGTTCAACAAAGAGATGTTGTATGTGGATGATGCTGAGAAAAATGTGATTATGGCCACTCTCATGGCAGGGCTACTACCCTTCAAGTTCCTCTTCCCGCTCTCAAAAAATCCCCTATCCCGCATGGATGACCTCATGGTAAAAGCATAATAGCACATGAAAGCTAAGTACACTCTCAGTGCTCGATGAAAGTGGGATGTCGGGGCTTTCTCACATTTGGATAGAAAGAAAAGGGAGCAGCAAGCCACTCAGGAAGAGAGGAGCCCTCGAGCAAGGGGAGGCAATGATAACGGCAGGGCCAGGCCCCGGGTTAACCCCCTTGAGCCGGTTCCAAAACTACATCCCCCTCAATGCGCCAATGGAGCAAATGTTTCTGCATCTCAAGGATGCCAAGTGCATTAAATGGCTTGAGAGAATCTGGGCCCCACCAAAAAAGAGGAATCACGATAAGTATTGTCGCTTTCACCAGGAACACTACCATAACATAAAGGATCATTTTGACTTGAAGGAGCAGATAGAAGCACTTATGCAATGAGGGTAGTTGTAAAGATTCATTACAAGGTAGCCCCCGATTAGATGTGAAGATACCCACCAAGACCTTCCTACTAGGGAAGAGAGAAGGCTGGAAGGATTGATAGGAGAGATTAGAGTGATAGCCGGTGGGCTTGTCAGGGGAGGAGAGTCCAGCTCAACAAGAAGGTCATATATGAGGCAGATTCATACATAAAGAGACCGGCAGATGATGATGACATAGAGGCCGACTAAGCAGCACAAGGTAGAGCATGCCCCCATCACCTTCTCTACAGAGAATGCCTAAGGAGTGAGTCAGCCACATGACGACACGCTAGTAGTGACGTTGGTTATCTCAAACTACATCACACACCGTGTACTTATCGATAATGGGAGCTCAGCAAACATCCTCTATCTCCTAGCCTTTGACCAGATAGGTATCAAACGGGACAAACTCCAGCTAGTCTAAACACCTTTAGTCCGGTTTATAGGTGATAGGATGCTCCCCCTCGGGACTATAGGCTTACTAATCACTATCAGGGCAGGTGACCGACAGATCACCAAGGTAGTTGATTTCTTGGTGGTTGATTGTCTCTCTGTCTACAACGCAATTCATGAAAGGTCGGCGCCAAACCGACTGAGAGTAATAACCTTGACCTACCACCTTTTGATAAGTTTTCCAACTAAAGGAGTCAGGAAAATCAAAGGGGATCAGGTATTGCCTGAGAATGTTACGTGGCCTCACTTAAAGGGGAGTCAGCCCAAAAGGAGACCATGTTAATCGACAATCTGGAGGTTCGAGACGAGAAGACCCAAGCAGTAGTAGAACTAGGAGGTGAACTCGAGAGTATTATCCTCGACTCAATAATGCCCGACCGAGTAACCCAGGTGTGATCAGACCTATTGGAAGACTTCAAGAGGCAATTACAAAGTTTCCTTATCAACAATTAAGACGTGTTCGCTTGGACATATGAGGACATGCTAGGGATAGACCACCGACTAGCAATACATCGGCTCAATATGAACCTGACCTCTAGGCTCGTTAAGCAGGAGAAGAGAAATTTCACCCTAGAAAGAATCTAGGCCATTGCCAAGGAAGTGGAGAAATTGCTTAAAGCCCGCTTCATTAAGGAGGTCCACTACCCTAATTGGTTAGCGAATATAGTCATGGTACGAAAGCCCAACGGGAAGTGGCGTATATGTGTCGACTTCACCGACCTCATCAATACACTAGTGGACTCGACTGCTAGCCACCTAACCCTTAGCTTTATAGATGTGTTTTCGGGATATAACCAGATAAAGATGCATGAGTCTAACGAGGAGAAAATAACTTTCATCACCGACTGGGGGCTTTAATATTACGAGGTCATGGCCTTTAGACTAAAGGACACATGAGCAACCTACCAAAGACTCGTCAACGAAATTTTTAAAAAGCAAATTGGGATGAACGTTGAGGTATATGTAGATGACATGCTGGTGAAGAGCTTTATAGTCGAGCAACATCTGTCAGATTTGAGCAAGACTTTCCAAACCCTAAGGAAGTATAAAATGAAACTCAACCCCGATAAATGTGTTTTTTGGGTATTCACTAGGAAATTTCTCAAGTTTATGGTCCCAATGGGGAATAGAGGTGAATCTCGAGAAGATTAAGGCCATAATTGACATGCAACTACCGAGGAACACCAAAGAGGTACAACAACTGGCTGGGAGGGTCATAACTTTGAGCATATTCATATCTTAGGCCACAAACAAGTGCTTTCCATTTTTTTATTTGCTGAAGAAGGCGTTCCACGGGGATGAAGAATGTGACAAGGCCTTTTAGGAGCTTGAGGACCACCTTAGCTGCTTGTTGTTGATCAATCAATCAAAGCAGGGCAAGGTGCTTTATGTGTACTTATTAGTATCAGGAATAATAGCTAGTTTAGTGTTAAATAGGGAGGAAGGTGGGGTGTAAACACCGATATATTACCCTAGTAGAGTTTTCAAGGGAGCAGAGGAAAGATACCTGAGGGCCAAGAAGATGGCATTCACATTGGCTATCACAGCCCGACGACTAAGGCCCTACTTCTAGGCCCACACCATCCGGGTGCTCACTAATCAGCCACTTAGAACCATATTGCATAAACACGAGACCTCTGGGAGACTAGTCAAGTGGTCAGTGGAGCTGAGCAAGTTTGAGATCAAATACCACCCTTGAGGAGTTATCAAAGGCCAAGTAGTGGCAGACTTCATCACCGAATAAACTCATGCATTAGGGGGCGAGCCTAAGGCATAAGAAATACAGCCCTGGGAGAGGAAGTAGGACAAGCTGAGTGGGTTGTATATGTAGATGGCTCCTCTATGAGTAATGTTATCTGGGGAGGAGTTGTCTTGGTCACGCTAGAAGGAAATGAGTTTGAGTATGCCATCATATTTGGGTTTAAGGCAACCAATAACAAGGCTGAGATGAAGCGATGCTCACTGGATTGTGCTTTACCCGCGCCCTTAAAGCAAAGCGAGTGAGAGTCAACAACGACTCATAGCTTATGGTAGGACAAGTACAAGGGGAATACGAGGTAAATGATGATCAGATGAAGCAAAACCACACACTCGTATTGAAAGAGAAGTCCTAATTCAAGCATTTTACCATACAATGGGTCCCATGGGGTCAGAATGAAAAAGCCAACAAGTTGGCTAGACTCACATCATTGGTTGTAGAAAATCTCAATCCTGGGATCTTTATAGAGTGTATGCCCAAGCCAAGCACTGAAGCAGAAGGAAGTCAACAAGGCTAGCCCCGAGCCTGAGTGGGCTAACTAGATTGTAAAATACTTGAAGAACAGTGAATTTTCCAAGAACCAGGATGAGGCAAGAAAGGTGAAAATAAGGGCGAGTCAATATCTATTTCTCGGTGGCAACCTCTATAAGAGGAGCTTCACCCTCCCCCTACTCAAGTGCTTATCCAAAGAGGAGGCTGATTACGTGCTCTGGGAGATACACAGGAATATGTGGGAATCACTCGAGACGCTGGGTAATGACCGGCAAAGCAATCAGGGCAAGATAATATTGGCCCTTAATGCAAAAGGATGCGGGCCTACTCACCCAAAATTGTGACAAATACCAAAGGTTCGCCAATGTCCCTAAAAATCCTGCAGAGGAGCTGGTCTCGATAGCCAGACCATGGTTGTTTGCTCAGTGGGGAATCAACATTATCGGGCTCCTTCCTTGAGGAAAGAGGCAGATGAGATTCTTAGTAGTAGCCATTGACTACTTCACAAAGTGGGTGAAAACTAAACACCTAGCTAAAATCATTAAGAAAAACATCTGGGACTTCACCTAAAAATCAATACTGTGCCAGTTCGGGATTCCCTGAGTGCTAATCATTGACAGTCGCAAGTAGTTCAACAATGCCCGATTTTGAGAATTCTGTGCAGAACTCGGGATCAAAAACCATTTCTCCTCCCCGACTCATCCATAAGCCAATACCTAAGTGGAGGTCATCAACAAGACACTTTTGAGCATCATTAAGAAGAGACTTGAGAACTTCAAAGGCCTTTGGCCCGAGGAACTACTAAGCATACTCTAGGCATACCGTACCACAGTAAAGACCCCCACTGGGGAAATGCCATTCCTCTTAGCATTTGGGAGCGAGGTAGTAATACTAGTCAAGATCGGGATGACCACATATAGGATAACAAATTTTGACTCTAGAAAGAATGAGGAGAGCCTCAAGAACAATCTCGACATGTTGGAAGAGAAAAGGGATGAGACTACACTACTAGTAGCCGCCTACAAGCAGAAAATGGTCAAATACTATAACTCACAAGTCAAGGTAAGAAGATTGGTAGTGGGGGACTTAGTCCTCAGAAAGGTGAGCTTGGTGACACAAGACCCGATAGAGGGAGAACTAAGGCCGAACTGGGAGGGGCCTTAACGGGTAAAAAGCTATTATAGGCCCGGGACGTACCGTCTCAAGACAATGTGAGGGGAGCCCCTGTCACGACCATAGAATGTCGAGCACTTGAGAAAATATTATCAATGAAACTAATGTGATGATTTAACCTTAGTTCATGAAATATTCTTACTTTGTAAAGCCACAAAAAAATTTAGGCCCTTATGCTTAGGTTATAAGATTAACCCTCGGGTCACAAGATTAACCCTTAGATCACAAGACTGACTCATATCTTAAAGAAAGTTTAAGACCCTCGTGCTTGGGTTATAAGACTAACCCCCCTCAGGTCACAAGATTGACCCATACCTTAAAGAAAATTTTAGGCCCTCATGCCCTAGTTACAAGACTAACCCTCGGGTCACAAGATTGACCCTCAGGTCACAAGACTGACCTATACCTTAAAGAAAGTTTCAGACCCTCATGTCCGAGTTACAAGATTAACCCTTGGGTTATAAGATTGACACTAGGTCATAAAGTTAACCCGTCCCTTAGAGGAGACCTCACAAGACAAAGAGAAGTCTCGTGGATCATCAAAAGTAGAGACTCTAATAAGTGAAGCCAGAGGCCTGAGGTGCATTGGGGCATGCGCACCACAACTAAAATCAACCCTTCGCTACTAAGTAAGTTCAACTAGCCCCTCTCATATTTAAAATGAAAATGGGGGCATGAGAGTGACCGACGACCTTACTAAAGAAAGGCCCCTTTGGGAGGATAGGGGCTTAAGCCTAAAAGAACGTCACTGGGAACCCTTACTCACCTAAATCATAATAGACCAAATGACTCGAAAAAATGTATAAGGGCAGTGCACCCACTTGGTGGAATAACATTATCCTCGAGGTGTTCTTACACTTAGAAAAATTTGTCAGTGCCTACTTCTACTTAAACGAAAGCCATTTACCTTGAGGTGTACCCATACTTAGTAAAATTCATTGTTGTTCCTACTCGCTTAAGGATAAGTTACCTTGAGGTCCTCTTATAAATAGAGAAATCATTGACTATCTTTATCCTCTTAGACTCCCCCATCGTGGTCTACCCCAACATGCCTAGGAAACTCGAAAAGAAACACAATCACCATGACATGCATCCATACTTAGAAAAATTTAAAGAAAAAATAAACAAGGGCATAGTGCACAAGAGATGGGGGGAAAAGAAATTTCATTTATACATCAAGAGATTACAAAAAAGTGAAAATAAAATACAATCATGCGAGGAGATTGACATCCCTCGAGACATTATCCGCCGGGGCAGCAACCCCAACACCCTTGACCACCCTACTGGCCACTCCTCCTCCCTTTCCCTCCTAGTCCACTTCCTCCTCCTTGTCTAGAACAAAGGAAGATAAGTCTTGGTCCGGGTATGCCTTGACCGCTATCTCTCGAAAGTTCTCGAATCCATCTAGGAAGCATCCAGCCTTGACAACCTGGAAAGTGTAAAAGGCGAGATACTCAACCATCACCATCTTGATGGCCCTTTCCCTCTCTTCCTCTGTTCGAATCTTAGCCAACTCCATGGCCTTGACCACTTTCTTATTCACTGTATCCTCAAGAGGTGGCAAACGAATCCTCAACAATAAGGCAATAGTTCCTTTCGGCCCCAAGTTCATCCCTGGCCTGGCTGATCTCCATCTCGATCAACCACAAGCGTGCTGTTAGATCCTCGGTGTGGTCCTCGTGTTCTTAGGACCTACGCGGCCATGTTGGCACTGGAGCCCTTGGCCCACTTGACCCTCTCTTGGAGGGCATAAATTTTAGCATTGGCGCTCTCTTGGGTAGCACCAAGTTCACTTTTGGCCTTAGCAAGGCAGTTCTGAAAGTCGCCCAGACTTGCTCGCTTATTTTGTACCTCTGGATAGAGGCCATCATCGGGGTCATAGTCTAACAAAATAATAATAATAATAATATATAATAAATAAGATGTACAAAAAAGAACCAACTTAGAGAAAAGTGAAATACAAAGAGGAAGGAAATTATCTTGGCCGTATAGTGCATCATCTTCGGGTGGAGCATGGTAGGGCCGATATTCTTCCTTAAGGACTCAAGATCCTCCGGGGAATTCCTTCCAGGAGATAGTCTGCCCCAGGGCTCAGCTTCGACAGCCAAGATAAGGGTCTGGATGCAGACTAACCCCTCTCTGGGGCCGAGGAAGAGAGTGCATGGGTGTTAGCTGCATTGGGAGGCGATGACACCCGAGGAAGAGGAGCTGCCACAACTGGTGCAGTAGGAGGGGCGGCCTCGATGGTAGATGCAACCTTGAGGGGGGACATAGACGGGGGTGGGGACATAGAGGGGGCCATTGCATTGCCCTCGGTCATGGGAGGTGGAGCTGACCTGGTGGTTTTAGTTTCCAAATCTATGAAGGCAATAAAGGCCCCGGGAGCTGGGATTGGAGTTGGTGAGGTTGGGGCTGGCTGGACCGATGCCGCCTCTAGAACTACCTCAGGGGCCTGCACATAGGAAGGCCCCCCACTACTAATGTATCGCTTCCTTTTCCTGGAGGTTACGGCCACCCCCTAGCCAGTTGCCCTGGCCTCCCAAGCCTGGATAAAAAAACTTCTTGTTTGTTAACATTGTTACACAGAAAAATGAACCCAAGGTCAGAAACTAACCATAAAAAGAGGGGGAAGGCATGAAAGAAATAAAAAGTGGATGACACGAAAATAAAGAAAAAAGAGAGAAGGGAAGCTACTTGGGTCGGGCCTGAATCCAAACCTATAGAGATTAGCAGGAGTCATGAGATCAGGGAAGGCGTGGGTCAAGTGATTCACAACCTCCCGTATGTGGGCTTCCTCCTCGGGGGATAACTCTTTAACCACCGAGACTAAAAAAAAAACAGCACAACAAAACAAAACAAGAGCAATGAATGCATAAGAAAAAATGAGAAGATCATAAAAATAATGCACATAGTACATGAAAAAGGGGGAAATTTGACTCACCTACAGGGCTGATGACCGACACCCAACTCTGGTTAAACCTCACGGGAGGGACCTCCTTCCAGGGGTACTCCCAACCCTCGTCCGAGATAAAGAAATACCAGCCCCTCCACCCACTGTTAGAACTTGGGAGCCCAGTCACCATAGTCGTACTCGAGTCTTGATTGGAAAAATAGAGCCACCCTGGCTCTTGCTCTTTCGGGCAGTAGCAGTGGAAAAAATCATTTAGGATAAGGTAGGTCGTCCCCTTAAAAGTTAATTCCTATAGGACCATACATCCTATGACTATTCGTCAAGCGTTGGGCATCAGTTGTCTCGGTGTCAACCTAAGGTAGAATAACAGCTCCCTTAAAAACAAGGGAACCAAAAAAACAAAGACCTGCCATGAGGACCTGCTCATACAATGCTATGCTCCTAATAGGAGCCTCGAAGGCCTGGGTGTTCTCAGGGGTAGAAAGGATAACCCCCTTGGGAATGAAGAAAGTAGAATGAAAGCGAGTCAGGGCTTGCTCCCCTAACTTAGAGAAATAACCAACGATAGTGAAATCCTACTCAGGGGCGATCTCCTCCACCGCCTCTTGGGCATAAGAGGGGGCTGGCTAGTGGCCTGCTCCATAGGGTTTCGATGAACCTCTGACAGATCGTCAGCATTGTCGACCATATGGTCAATGGTATCCCTAGACACCATGGGTTCACAAAGGAAAAAAAAAGGCTAGCTAGAAAATAAGGACACCATAAAAGTTAGAAGATGAACTGACCAAATAGAAAAGTAAGCGGTGAAAATGGAAATGAAGTACATGAAAAGGGAATTGGTAGAGAGGAAACACTGGAGACGGTGAAAACATGACGTCTAAAAGTGTAGTGGGTGCCAGAAACAACAATGACCAAACTCTAGGAAGCACATAACTTATTGGAAATCACCCAAGAAAGTAGACACAAGTGCAGAGAATAGTTAGGAGTGACAAAGAAAAACGAATCCCTCTTCTAGGGGGGATATTTATACTGCCCACATATCCTTGACCCTACACATGTTGCGCATCTACAGGGCATCGGAATTAGTCTAGGAGTCAAGAAAACGCACAAATCCCAAAAGTTTTAAGACGTTTAAATGTAGTCGTCCGATGGCCTAGAGATCTGCAATAGACATGATGCTTGACATGACTTGTAACCGGTGTCAGCATGCCCCCTCGATTATCAAAACCCATTAAATGCAGAGTCATCATTAACGTCTATCTTCGATCAATGTCACCTCGGTGACCCAACCAAGGGGTCATGTGCGCTGAAATAGAGGGTAATGGTCATAAACGATTCAATTCCCAAGCCATGTCACCCTAGACTCAGGAAAAAGGGGGTAACTGATGGGGAAAGGTACCAAGGCCCCTATAAATCAACCCCGACAAACTAGAAGAACCTCGACCATAAATAAATCGACCCAAGGAACCCCCAAGAAAACCAGCCTGAGGAATCTCCAGGGCCCCATGACCCAAAAGATGTCGAGGCCGCCAGTGAGAGGCTCAGCTACTCCGCAACCTTTTAATACCCCAGCATGTACTCCACCCTCCGAATATCCCGGAGACACCCCCAGGGTGCCGAATCATAACCACGATAGGCATCATACATCCAAAAACCCCCCGACAAGCAAAAGAGACAAAGACCCCGTTTTCCTCGCTTCGAGATAAGCACAATCTGGAAGCCGTTACCAAGGACGAATATTCTCTACAGCTGGCCTGACATAGCTAAGAAAAGGACAGAGAGAGCAAGGGGAGACGTGGCGAAGAATGTGGGGGAAAGCGATAGACAAGATCTCATTTGATATGCCACTACTCAAGCCTATAAGTATGGATAACGACTTGCTCGCCAGGTATGAGACAACAGAAACCCTAATTTGGAGGGCTATCGTTCTCTACATCCCCTAGCCATCTGACTTGATCGTCGAAGAACTTGAGACCTGTCCCCTGCCTGTGTCTAGCTTTTTGACTCTTTCTCTGTGTGTTGTGTAGGGTCCATTCCACTAAAGACTTGGGCCAGCCGTGCGACCATCTAGCCGGTGTGAAGGGTATTCCCAATCCAGTACACCATCAATGTTCACAATGGGGCAGACTCTTCATTCCTTGCCTTTATCTTGCATAATCCCCCTTAAGTTCTAATAGATACATTCACTGCATTCATTTGTTTGAGTCCTTGATCTTTATTTTCAATAGTTGTGGCAAATTTTCATGAAGGCTTGCATTGTCCCTTTGTTGATCATCACCAATTCAGGTAGCAATATTTTCTTGCACATTTTTGCTGCAGCAAACTTTATTAAGTATTGCCTATTTTGGTAATTTAAGATTTGTAGCATTTGTTTCTATCAGTTACGCAATACTTTGTTGTTTTGGGTCTCAAAAATAACCCAAAGATCAGTAGCATTTTTAACTATTGAATTCTTTTCTTCTTTTTTTTTCTCTATTGGGGTGGAGCGTTTTGTAATTAGGCTCTCCATTAGATATATGAACCATGGTTTCATGTTTTAAGCATGATTTTATATCATTGTTTCCATTAGCAAATTTATTGTTTTTTATTGTTACTATGACAGCACTGGTAAGTGTAGACACTAGAAAAATCACTACTGTGGTCATGGAGTTCCACAATGATATGAGTATCGCGATGAAACTTGCACCACGATGAAAACCTGCATTGTGATGGAATTAGCATTGCGATAGATCTGCACTACGAAGGAAGTTGCACCATGATAGAAGGTGCATCGTGATTGTTATTGCACCTCAATGATATGTGCATCGTGATGGATGCTGCATTGTGACCCACAAAGGATAAATTTCTAAATATTCTATATTTTATGGCACACACATAAGGAATCGCAACCAAAGCAGTTTTATACTCCTGAGAGGTCCAGAGAGCTAATGAAAAGTTTTCACACACACATGACTTCTCCAACTCGCTATTGAAACAAGATTCATCTATCTTTGAAGGTTTTTACTTGGTCAAGGACTCTCTTTGCACATAAAGATTATGCGGAAGCCAATGAAGAGTTGCCACATTAGTGAAACTCCTAAAAGGCAAAGAGTTGTAATCCTAATAGGACTTAAACTATTCACTATAAAAATACCAAGTTTTCCACATGTTAAACAAGGCTTTTACATTATTTTTCTTACTCATACGTTCAAGCAAGGCTCTTAAGCCCTTTTTTACGTTCAGATCTTCTAACCCCGACCGACTACTCCAAGTTCATGCTACTCTATTCTTTGAAAAAAGGAATGTCCATTGGTTGATGTCAAGGAAGTTAATTAAGTTAACAACTTGACTCGGCTGAGTCATGTATATTTTGGAGTCAACAACATGACTTGTCTCACTAGGGTTTGGAATCATGTATACTTAGCCAAGTCAAGGAGTCAATTCAACAACTTGGTAAACTATGATCCCTGATTGAGTCTTTCAGGGGAAAGTCATAGTATTTGGGGAAGACCCGCTAGAAGTGGATCCTAACTTCACCATCCTTCTAGCTTACCCGTTTCTCATCAGCTTGTGATAGTCGTAATTTCATTTTCTCTGCAATTATAGGTCAAAAAAATCCAAAGTTGTAGGTTAAGCTCTCTGAATGTCTGACTGGCGTAATTCCATGATTAACAGTAATGTAGGAGTCCAAAATAATGTAAGAGACGAACAATAATATTAAACACTTGAACTATTTCACCCAACAGTGAATATTTATAAGTTCTTAGACATTTGATTCAAAGACCAACCGTGAGGCCTATGTTGCAAGCCCTTCAGAGTCTGCGATGGGGGTGTTTGCAACATCCTGTTTCAGGCTCCGATGATGTAAAGCTAGCAATGTGAATAGTAGAGGACATTCAACAAAACCATCTCTTCCGCGTTTTTCCCATCGAGAAGTTGCTCAATCTCTTCCCAACCTCCATGTCTGATCAGCTTACATTTACAGGGTGATGGCTAAGAAGTCAGAGCAAGACTTGTTAGTAAGAAAAAATGGAGTAGCTTCAGGTTCTTTCTCTAATGGGTAGTATGTACTTTGGGGGGGTGGGGGCAAACATGCACTACCACTAACGGAGAGGAACAAACATCAACCCAATCCATTGGGGATGCTGCCTTGGTTAATTGTGGAGAACCCTGTTGCTGAACCAAATACTTTTCAGGGCAACTTTGTTTCTGATATTATGGGTCGCTAGGGTCCAAGAACCACTTTTCCATAGCTAACGTAAGTTAATGCTGTGTGCACTTCAACCATAGCGGTGGATTTGACTTGTTCCAAGAACCACTTTTTGCTTATGGTATTAGTGTATATATTGGTAAAATAGAAGTAAATGAATGTGCATATTCAATAATATACTGGTATCAATATGCTAGAAGAAAAAGAACTTTTATTTATTTCTCTTAAAGGACGCTCTTAAGGTTTGGGAGTCAAGTTCAAGTTTTATCCAATATACTCTACATATGTATATACACATCCATGTATACAGACATACTACATGCATACATATATTTGTACTTGAAAAGGCGTGTGAGGTGTATCGCTTCGAGTCAATCGGATCGACTTGACCACCTGGCCCTTTCATTGGTTGATTTTTAGTTGGTAATAATTAGCATGCAAACTGGATTTTCCAATTGATGGACCTGGAACACTGAAGGGAGCCATATCTCTGTGCCAAACACAGTATACCAAGACAAAAGGAGGGTGGGCTCCAGGAAAAAAATGTATGGGCCCCACTCCTTGTATCTTGGTATATTATGCCACCTGGCACAGAAGATATGGTTCTGCATAAAAAGGATTGAATTTATATCAAGTCCGGATAGTCAATGACACAAATTAAGTGAGGTGCCGTGTGCTGGCATTCAACACACGACTTGTCAGGCCAAAAGGCCAATGTGTCATGGGTTGAATGTTAGTGCACGGTACTACACACAGTTTGTGCCATAGAGGATCCCCACTCATTTAAATCAGAATCATGGAGATCTGCATCCAATTTTACGTTCATATTAGGATATCATGTTTGACCTAAGATCCGAAACATATTCTGTATGCCATATAACAAGAATTTATTTGGATCTTAGGCAGTGGCGAAGCCACATGGGTTGGGAGGGGGCCATGCCGGGTGCCGGCCCCTTAAATAATAATAATAATTATTATTATTATTCGACTCTTTATAAATGAATATTAAGTAGAGAAATACAAACCTACGGGAATGCATTCCATGGTGGTCTAACAAGAGCAGTCCATTGGAGCCGTCAGATGCAATTTTTTTTTATATGTTGGAAATGGAAAATCTGATCGGGTGGTTATATTTGAGCCAAAATAAAAGTGGAACCCACATGTTGTTTAAGGTAGGTCCACATGGGTTTTTGTT
>JAOXJP010179386.1:0-12494 GCA_025762735.1 Platanus orientalis
GAGTAAATTGACAAAATTGATAATAGAGACTTGAATCAATATAATGTCAAATTAACTAACAAGGATTGTAAGATAAACCACAATAAATTAAGTTAATTAAAAAGAGTAAGACAAATCCTATTCACCCCCCCTCTAGGATAAAATTTCAGAGTTCAGTCAAATGTGAGTCTCCTCTAGGGGAAGGGATCACCACAAGTTCTCCTCAATAGTAGTAGTGTGGTATTCAAGAGAATCTAATGAAAGATGTTAGCTACTCAAGCTCAAAACCAGTGGGCAATGGTGTTTTCACGGTGGAGGATGCTCTGAATATAGTAAGCTTTCAAGCTCTTTGTAAAATAGCTTGGAATGTTGGAGTTATTTACCGTAATGGTAAAAGTTCCCTTTTATAGGGTTAAGGAGCACCCATGGCCTTTGGATTGGAATCTTTTATAAAGGGAAATATTTTGGAGCCTTAGATTTGAAAAATAGAGTTCAAATTTTGAAAAACTCTCATTGAAATTTGTGTTTTAAAATTGTTTCAAAAATGCCCTTGTAACTGATTGTTTGATCCGTAATCGATTACGGATCACAATCAATTATGAGTCACACTCAGACTCGCAATCGATTGTTTGATCCCAAATCGATTTCGAGTCTGCAAGTTTTGGTCTAAATCAATGTCACAATCAATTATGGCCTATGAGTTTTGGCCTTGGGAGTCTCAAACTATGCCTAGATTTCACTCATAATCGGTTGCCTGATTAGCAATCGATTGCGCCAAAATCGATTGCTTGATCCGTAATTGATTATGACTCCCAGATTTTTAGCACTTAGTTTTGGCACTATAGGGGGTCTGTGATTAGGTCTTTTGGCTTTGGGTTTTGTGAGAGACCTGTCGCCATGTCTAGATTAGTTTTAAGGTATTAAAATGATGTGTAATGCATGCTTTATACCTTTCTTGGTGTGGCAAATCCGAGGTAGCTTCCGGTCTCATCTTCGGGTCTTTGGTCCTTCTTATCTTCATGTCTTGAACTTATGAGAGCATAGGACACTTACAAGACACATACCACTACCCATCTGACCATGAGATTGACATACATCAACAAATTTTACAAACTAGTGTGAATATCATGGGATAAGACATGAAGTAACCACCACGTACACTCCATAACAAAATGAAGTAGCAAAAAGAAAAAAATAGAACTTTAATTGAGATGGTAAATACTATATTATGTAATTCAGATTTAGAGTTAGATTTATGAGGTTAAACCCTAGTGACTGTTATTTATATTTTAAACAAAATACAAAATAAGAATACGAAGAAAACACCATGTGAAATATGGAATGGGCAAACATTAAATTTAAATCACTTAAAAGTGTGGGTTCTAGGGCTTTGGTAAGATTACCAACCCCAAAATACCTAAATTAAGTCTTAGAGCAATCAAATATGCATTTAATGGATATGTAAAAAATAGTACAATGTATAGATTTTTAATAATAGAAGATAATGATTTCATAAATAAATACAATTATTAAGTCTAGGAATACTGTATTTTATGAAAATACCGTTGGATAAAAACTTTATAGGAGAAAGAATTAGAAAATACAAACAATGATATAATTGATTTTTCATCAAATGAAAATAACTGGATGAACCGATAGAAAAAAATAAATGAGAAAGTTATAAGAAATAAAAGACGTAGAAAAGAAACACATCTAAGTAAAAGATATTATTTGTATCTTATTGAAGGTGATAGAAATGAACATATTAACATTCTTATTTTCTAAGTATAGACAATGAGCCCTAGACATTTGAAGAAGCTAGTAATTCAAGAGATAACATATTTTTGGGGGAAAAAAAAAAGCAATAACTGATGAAATGGATCCTCTAATAGCAAAGCAAACATGAGTTTTAGTTGATTTACCTCTAAGATAAATATATATATAGGATATTAATGGATCTTCAAGACGAAACTAAGATAATATGGAACAATTGAAATTTTTAAAACAAGTAATAGTGGCAAAGAATTTTAATAAAAAAGAATAAATTGATTATTTTGATACAGTTGCATAAGTAGTAAGATAATAAATTACTCTAGCATTGATACAAAAATTAGAATTACATCAAATGGATGTAAAAACAATATTTTTGAATGGATATTTAGATGAAAAGGTTTACATAGAACAATTCGAAGGTTTTACTTTACTTGGCAATGAATCTAAAGTTTGTAAAATTGTAAAATTTGTATATGGTCTAAAACAAGCTCCTAAATAAATTATTTTAAGTTATAACTTTGTAGTCAGTGAATCAAACAAATGTATTTATAGTAAATTCCATGAAAATAAATAAATAATTATTTGTCTTTATGTAAATGACATGTTATTATTTGAAACTGGATATAGATATAGTAATAAAAACTAAAAGTTTCTTTAGTTTTATAAAATTTTGAGAAAAAAATAAAAAATATATATCAAAATTTCAGTAATTTGAGAAGATCTTGAAATAATATAACAATTTTGATAACGAACCAACATCTACACCTTGTGGAAATAATGTCAAATCAGTAAAAAATTAAGGATAGAAGAATATCACAATTAAAATATGCAAATGAAATTGGAAGTTTGATATATGCTATGGGTTGTACTAGACTTGATATTGGATATGTTGTCAGACAATTAAATAGATATACTAGTAATCTTGGTTACATGCATTGGACTGCTTTTATTTATGTTTTTAGATATTTACAGAAAATAATAAATTATGCATAACACTTTTATTATTTCTCAAATTTTTATGAAGTCATTATGATGCTAATTAGAATTCACATGATTCGAAATCAATAAGTAGATGGATATTCACTCTAGAAAATGTTGAGAGCTCATGGGGAAAAAAACATATTTATCTCATTCCACAATGAAATTAGAATTTACTACATTAACTTTAAATGTAATGTATTGTAAATTCCATGAACTATAAAATACATGTATTGTATAAACTAGAACATGAGTAGAGTCATGTTAGAGTCTAGGAGGTTCTTGAATCCAAGTCTCATGAAGATCATCATCAAGCGCCTAGAAGACTTCAAGAGAGTAAACTAGGAGCATACGAGTCATCTCGAAGGATCCATAACTCACTCAGAGCTTTCACAAGGTAAATCAGGTAAAGTGTGGTAGCTAAGGTGGACCAAGGGTTCAAAGAGGAGTTCTAAAGGTTTTAGGACTTTTACGGACCATGGATGGGCGATCCAAAGCCTTTTGTAGCAGTTCTAAAGATTTAGAAAGTAATACAGGGGATTTGGATGGTTTTGAGTGTTTTTGCACTTGGATCGATCAAAAGTTGAGAAAACACTGTATAACGGTCTAATCTTTAAAAAATAGTTTCTAATTAATGGGTAAGATCTCTTAACCATTTTGAAAGGTTCTAATCCAATGGACATGAATCATTTTTATCCAATATATAAAGAGAAGAACTCAAATGAGCAAGGTAATGGTCATGAATGCTCCTTGACAAAATCTTGCTTGTTTTTAGAAAATCCATGAGAGATTCAACTCTCTAAAACTGTTGTGAATCTCTCTCTAAGCCTAGATAGGAAAATTTATATCTTATTGACCATTCCTAGCCTTCTCTCTACATTGCTAAGTCAAATCTTAAAGAAGAAGGTACCAAGGGTTATCTAAACCCTTGAGAAGAAAGGTGGGCTTGATAGTCACATTGTGCTCAAGAAAGAGCAACCCATCAAGATTGACTCTCTAGTTTGAAGAGTCAATTAAAGAGAAATTTGAGATTAATAGTTACATCTTGCTCAAGGAGGAACAATCCCAACTTGTGTGCAAAGACAATATCAACCTACAAAGAGGTAAACCCTTGCTTTAACTTTTTTAAGTTATTTAGACATCTCCCACTGGAGACACCGGGAGAATTGACACTACTGCTAGAGATAGTGGTAGTGTGTACCCTTAGCTCTTCCACCGAGACACCGGAAGAGTAAACCATAGACCACATCCACTGGAGATACCGGATGTAGCTTGTTTGGTAAGTAGACTAAGATTTTATTAATTTTATCATTGATTGTATTACCTTCAATCTTAATAAAATTACATAGCTCGTGTAGAGCTTTTGAGAGTAGACATAGGCCATTGTGCCGAACCACTATACATCTTGTATACATGTGTGATTGCTTGTGGTTTGTCTTCTCATCTATCATTTACATTATCAATAACTAAACTTATTAGATTAAGTTCTCTTATAGAACAATTGAATATATTCACATCCATGTGCACAATTAAATTGTAATTGAATACCGGGACAATTTAATCAACCAAGTGATAAGTGATTTTAGGGGCAATCTAAAAAGAATTTTTAAATAATCCTATTCACCCCCCTTCTAGGATCTTTACATAGGAATCACATAAACTACATACATTCCCGCTAAATCCGTTATGCTTACTCTAATTGATTTCCCTTTCAGATGAGGAGTAGGAGAACAAGTACAGTTCATGGCTGTGTGAGGATGCAAGCGTGAATGATGAGTTGGGCCGTCTAGTGCTCATTTTTATTTTTCAATCTTTCATTTATATGTTGGATATCTGATGTACTCTTGTTTGATACTTTGATTAGGCCCCAATTATACAATGATATGTATATGGTTATGGGCATGTTCAGACCCTTTTATTTTGGTTATGAGAGATTTTGGATATGATATGTACATATTTCCATTGCACTTGATTTAGTTTTATTGCTGTTTATATTCTATTGTGATTTGTTTGGATTAGAGGACTTAAATTGATAAAACAAAATAATAAATTTATATACAAAATAAAGTGAGGTGAATAGATAAAAGGGGTGTAACACTCCAAACACGGGATCTCTCTATTATAAGATACGCGTTCAGGGCATGTTACTCAATGTCACGGATCTGAATTTGAGCCCACTTTATGGTTTGTTAATCTGGGTCGTGACTGCACATTAGATGCACACATGCAAGAACATATAAGAGGTTGTTTTTAAATAACTTTTTTATTATTTTATATATTTCTCAAGTTTTAGAGACTACACACTAAGATCGTCCGAGTTGTTCTCTATGGACACTATACAATGGGGGGAGTGTAGGGAGTTATTTGGTGTTTTCTTGGAGGTGGACACCAATTCGAGCTGTTGCATGTACACTTCAGTTTGGTGAAATCCATTTTAAGGACAACGTGTTAGTACATCTAACTCTATTTTTTGTTTTATATTTATATATTTTCACGTTTATATACCAAACATGATAGTGCAACCACGGAAAAGATTATATACGGAAATCTGTTTTTCCTGATGTATTAGGATGACATTAGGGGGTGGACCCATCAGTGCTGAAAAGTGCTAAGCACCCCCAAAAAGTGAAAGTCACTTTTAGGTACTGATACTCAGCCCCCTGATGTCATCCTAATACATCAGAAAAAGCAAATTTCTGTACCTAATCACAGCCCTGCCTTACGACTAAAGCAGACCATTCAGCTGGCACCAACCAAAATATGCCAAACCAAAGAACCATCCTACTAGGCTAATGTCCCCTTGAGATGTCACATCACCTCTAAAAAGTGAATTGATTCCCCCCTTGCGTGGCCATTGAGTGGCTCACAAAGGGAGGGGGGGGGTTTGGCGTAGAGGATATCAGCCCCTCCTATCTGGGAGAGATCCCAGGTCCAATCCTCTTTGGCAGCATTCGGCAGTTTTGCATCCACGTCTGCCTCTCCCACTTATGTTGTGTTCCCACGCTATGATGCAACAGTTGTCAGGCCTGTGTCTCTATGCAAATGAAGAAGAAAAAAACGAAGAGCGATCTTAGTAGGATGACCCATCCATCAACATGGAATATTTACAAGCATCTGACCAAGGCAACCCTTTTTAATTTCTTTTTCAAGTGAATCATTTCATATGAAATATTTAATGAGGGAGAAAACCATCCACATTATATCATTGCCTCGGCAGAAAAGGCAAAACCTAAGTATTCATCTTTGTCCTACAACGCAATGCCATTCTAACAACTCTATTTCTTGTGAGCAGGCCATGAGATTTTTAGGGCATTAGATGATGATAGGGAGGATGAAACTTGAATGGGTGACACAAAAAATTCCATATGAAATCAACTTATATTCTAAGATTTTATTTTGGGCCTCCAATCTTTTGCACTTATATTCAATTAAGATTAAAAAATTTAATGAAGGCTTGATTCTACTCATGAAAAAGAAGAGAAGAAGAAAAGGATGTACATAAAAAATATTCAATACTATAATAATTAAGCCCAAATGGATGTAGGAATGTTAGGGTAAAGGTGAAATACTTCCTCCTAGCTATAGTAATGGAGGAGAATCTGATTTAATATTCCATCAATTTCCCACAAGGTTAAAGGGCTTAGCCTAACATGTTCCATCAATTTTGGGACTTTTTGGTGTATTGTAACAATTGGTATTAGGGCATACCACATCCTAAATTTGAGTCAGGGCGACCTATCAAAAGGCAACATGGACTAGAGGGAAAGTCGCCACTACGTGGACTAAAACGTGGTCAGAGTGAGTGCCACTAAACTTCGACTGCCAAGTATGGTGGAGTGTTACGATCCCAAAGGTTGAAGGGCTTAAGCCTAGCACATTCCACCAGTCCATAACATTTTTATCCCATCATATGTACAAATACATTCATTAAATTCAATAAAAAGTAAATGAATAAAAAGTCTGGGCTGTCCTATTCTGATGTAAATTTTTTGGTCGTTCTAATTGAGCTGATTTCATTAGTTCGATTGAAGCCGATAAAAACCTATAACATTGAATGATGAACCATGCCTCTCCTATGCAGATCTACACCCAAGACAAAGGTTTTTTTTCCCTTTCCTTCTCTTTTTTTATTCTTCTGGTGAGCCCCCAAAATCTTTGAGGGTGACCAAAACCATACCACCATGCTATTGGATTAGGTGGTCCAGATTGACAAGCCGATGGTTCCAAGAAATTTCAGTTGGTTGGCTGAATAATATCATGAAATCAGATTGTCTTTTAGAAGAATAATCAAACTACTGGTCCATTATTACAGCATTATGAATCCTCGCTAATTAGGCGTTTAGTTATTTTAGTTGCTTAAATTCAACTAAGGATTACACCAAAGGTCAAGCCTTAAATAGGGATGAGTTTAAGATGGGCATTGTTTACCTAACTTATGATGAAAATTAGAGACTTTGAAATCTTCAAAAAGCTTCTATGACTTATTTTGGAAGAATTTCAAGAGTATAGGACTTCTCTTTCTCTTTACATATGTACATATGAACTTTCATGTCAAAAGTAAAAGCAGTTCTCTCTTTGGTCTTCCTTGAAAAACCATTGTACAAAAGTTTATAATTGAAATATGAATGGGAGTCTAGAAGACCGCAATACATGTCAGATATGTATACCCACCATTCAAAAGGTTCCACCTTCCATATAAGCTATAGTTAGAAAACAAGACAAATCTTTCTGATCAATGATAGCGAGGTCGTTATTCGTTGCTATCATCTGAACATTCTCCAGTTAATTTGATGTGCTGATTCTTGGTCTAGGTGATCTTGGTCTGGTGTTCTGCATGTGTGAGCCACGACATTTAAACAACATTATTACTGTGTTTGACATAAACCTTAGATCTGCTGTTTATAGTCTGGTCAAAAGATGAAACATGTTTTTTTCATTATTTTTTATTTTATTTTGTTTCTGTATAAAACATAATTAAATCACTTCTGTTTTACTATAATCTTGGCAAGCTACATAGGGTGACAATTGAGCTAAAGCACCACTTGCATCAGACGCCTGTCATTTTGTGGTTTTTATGAGCAGTTGCTTGGAAAAAAGATAAAGATATGATTAGGAAACTTTCACAACTTGGCTACCATATTGTTTAATTCTTCAAAAATTAGAATGAGAAACAATCATAAGTTTATCCATGGCTACAGGTTTTTTTTGGATAACTGTGGTATCCAGGTCTCTTAGAGCACCTTGTCCTCGGGGCACATGGACTCCTTGCCTCTCCCATGCACCGGGTAAATCAGGTTTTTTTATGCCTGGGCAAGTGACCCCAAGGGGGTACGTTTTGAACTCAGGTTCTCCACTTCCTGAGCCTGGCCAACTGCTCCACCTCTTGGGGTTCATGGCCTCAGATTTATTCATGCAGAGGCAGATGTCAGCTATTACTAAAGCAGCTCAATGGCAAATTGTCTGATTCTGGAAAATAATAATAATAATAATAGCAGCTCAATATCAAGGCCGTATCCTTAATTACCTTGGTCATAGTTGAACAACTGGGTCTATAACCAGAGGACAAAAGCAAGTTTCACCTTACTAAAAACCACATTTTTCCATATCCAAGGGGCAACTAATTACTGAACTAAATTATTATTTTTATTTATTCTCTTTTTCTGGTGGGTACATAAGTTGGCATTGATCATAGACAACCTGCATTAGAAATATAAGAGAACTCAAGTAAAAAACAGTAGTAGCAGCAGCAAAGTTCTTATAAAAATAAATAGGGATTATGAATTCAATGAGGCAAGCCCAAGATGATAACAGTAACTATAGCTGTCTCCACTAGACGCATAGACATTATTAAACATAAAACCATAATTATGATGCCACCTTTTATGGTTCAAACTATATCCAAAAGATGATTTGCTTATCACATATATGCATGCGCATTTAGTGCCATAATCCACTATCAGTCACTCAAGTTGAGCACACTTGGAGGAAAATGGTAACAGAGAGAACTTTAGATGACCCTACCAAATTTGGTGCAACTTCACCCAAATTTAGCACCCCTCAAAACTTGTGGTGCCAATTTACTTGGATGATCGAAATCCGGATGATAATGAATTCTGGATTCTTACATCCCTTCCTGTATGTAGTGGTTTGTGCTATAATTTTCACCTTTATAGAATAAAACACCACTGATAACTAATAAAGCTCTTGATTTCCATGATCATCAACTTTATACTACTATCAATATTATCTTATGTCATAATCCACCATTAGAAAATAAAGCAATAATTGATAGTGGATTTTGAACCCCTAAGTTGTGACTAAGCAAAACTAGTGATCCTTACATTGCTAACCTTCACATCTGGATGCCGGGGAGAGTAGACATTTAGGACTGTAGCCATTCTCTATGTAGTTTTTGATAGGTTCAAGAGGTTCTGTTGAACCCATAACAGAGAAAATCACAACAATTAGTGTCGACATAGAGGACTGTAGCCATTCTCTACATAATTTTTGATAGGCTCAAGAGGTCCTGTTGAACCCACAAGAAAGAAATTCAGAAAATGGACTGTTTTCGATAGATAGGTGAATTAGAAACAAAATCAAGATAGTAAAATGCACTTCTGCTTATGATGAAAGTAGGAGATACATAGTTCGGTTCACTTTTTTGCTTATGGTGCTAACAGGAGATACGAGTTCACGCCTGGTTATAATGGGTGATGTAAGAATGGATACAATGATTCCCAAAGTTGGGGCACCACAGAGGAGCAACCAATCGAAACATCGAAGCGTGCGCGTGACCATGGACGACAACAGAGTATTTTTGTCTGCCTCAATCCATCAATTGACATGTCAAGTTCCAGGAGACCTAAGTTTCTTGTCCTCTCAATACTCCGATCACCGGTTTCTGACGTATTAACACTGAATTTTATTATGCTTAAGTGGGATCTGACATGTTGACGCGATCGTCTGGCTTATAAAAATGTAACAAAAGTAACAAATTGGATACATGGCTGCTACTTATAAGCCATCTTTATATAGAAAATTAAGGTCTTCTTTTGTTCTTATATCATATGAAGGGACATGGGGTGTGGGGTTCCAAATTGACTACATAGGCCGCTGTTGATAAGTCAAGCATCAACTGAATACGAGCAATTGCTTTTAACTATCCCACTTGGTGAAAGCAAATTAGCAATGGCCTATAGGTAAGAGTCTTGGTTTTGAAGTCTCACCTACCACTTATTTGTGTTTTGTTACTTTTTAGATATTGCTGACAAGTTATTAGCAAGAGAAGATTGAAAAATGTTACAAATGCTAGATGAGGAGAACCGGATGATGTTAAAGCTGGCTGATTCAGATCCAAAAAATCTGTCCCTACCACCAACAATGGTGGTGTTGTCCCATTACTTGATCAGATGGTTGTGATGTTGACCTTGTTTCTCTTTTATTTTTCTTCTCATTCTTTGATAGGTAATTTGGGATTAGATCCATGAGCCATGAACTCAAGGTTGTGATTACAGGCTGTCCCATTGAGCTATACAGGCTTGAACCAGTAGTGGTGTTGGCCTACAATATGTATAAGGTGGCCTACTCTGAATGGGTAAAAGGGTTTTGTCTCTTTAAAACTTTTCCACAGGCAAGAATACCTAATCAGTGCCTAATGAAGTTTAATGGGAAACAACTGGGAGAAAAAGAAATGCCTTAATATAGGGAGACTTTTAGTAAGATCACCAGCACCATAGTCCCTTAACTATGAAAAACCGCCATGAACTGCAGACCAGGTTTATGATTAAATGTCCAAATAATCTGTTTCTCTATCAGTTTCATGAAAAAAGAGGCCAATAGCTAACCATGCAGATCAACCAAGTTACCATGTCAAAGTTGGGCTTAGCTTGTGTGTGCACAGAATCTATGCATAATATGTGTGCAGGGACCTAACAGTGTTTGCATCAGCATTGAAAAGTGATTTACACTTTCTGATCCAAGCACTCCCAAGACCATGAACATGCATTGTACACGGATTTTGTGTGCACAGAAGCTAAGGGGGTCAAAGTTAGTTTCTTCTTTAGTATAACCAATAATGATTCTTCATCAAATTGAAAAAGAAAAGAGTCTTTTTTTTCTATTGTTCTTTCTTTATTTCCTTTTTCATCACTCGTGCATTCTCTTGACTAATCTTTTTCTTTTCTTTTCTTGGTAGTGTGGTGATGTTAGTTTTTAAAACGGACCGGATAACGCCAGCTGGGTCTTGGATAGACCATTTTGATTGATGGGTCAACCTAAAGTAGTCAATAATGTCATTAATATATTCTTATGTTTCTAGAACTATTAGGCTCAAACTGCTTGGATGATCTGGTTAAAAACAAAATGGTCATTTGGCCAGTTAAATCTGATTTTATGCAGATCCCGTCATCAATCTTACCCTACCCACTTGGGTGGATTGCGGATTAACCGAACTAACCAGTGAGGCCAGTCAGTGTTTATAAACTACATTGATATGAAGATTCTTGGTCCTCTCCACGGTATCTTATATAATCAAAGACTAACTTAATACAGAGTACCCATGAGGAGACCTGCCTAGCCCTTGCAATTCGAAACCGGATTCTTTTAAACTGCCATATCAAGCTTAGGGAGGTGATACAGCTGGTAGTCCCATTTTTACCTCTTCTCATAAAGGTAAGTTCAGGTGCTTTAGCTGTACGTATCAATTTCCAGTCATTTGGGAACTGGTCAAGTCTCTCCTACAACATAGTTTTTTATTTATGAATAACTTGTTTTATTGAGGAAAAAGAAGGGGAATGTACATAATTGATACAAAAAGGGTCAAGATGAGATTACAAGTCTTCTGAAAGAAGAGAAATAAAGAAGAATGTCATTCCGTAACAATATTGTTTATATTGTTTAGAGAGAGACCATCAAAATCCATTGTTGCCATAGACCAATGTGCCACCTTTGTAGGGTATACAATCGGCTAACCCGAGAGGATTCTTCCTTGCTCATTAAAAAATCCTACAGTTCTCCTATTTCCGAATGCCCCAACATATGCCATGAAGAATTCCCAACCAAAACATCTTATCATGTAGATCAAAATAGTTTCCTAAACATTGCCACATTAGGTTCATTAGAGAGTTGGCATGACCCAAGACAGGGACAAGAGAAAATGAAAGTGGTACCAAATGATTCATGCAAATTCTCATGTAGCTTAATATGATTTCTACATTCTCCATCCTTCATGCATAAAGCACATATATGAGGGGAGGGCGTCATATAGATGCACCGTCTTTGAAGAATATCCATAATGTTCATTGTACCAATAGAGGCAATCCAAATAAAAGCTTTGACACGAGGAGGAGATGATCCTTTCCCAGGGGAAGAAGATGAGGATAACTCAAAACTGAGAAATTCTAAGAAAGATTTGAAAGAGAATGTACCAAATTTATCAAGAGAACACCTACATCTATCAGGGCAGATTAGTACATTTCTATGACTATACTTTTCAGACTAATACTTATTATAAATGCTCACATTCAGACCTTTTGATAGTTTTTAACAAAAATATTAATTACTTCTGATATAAATTGTCAATTTCTTTCAAATGGGAAATAATATATTGATCAAAGAACAAAGAAAAATATTTATACAATGATTACAATCAACAAAATAGTGAAATACGTTAGAATCCAATAGCAATTATTCCATATAGCAAGATTGGTTAATAACAATTGGCATCCTCAAAGAAGAAAATCATCCTAATTGGCAACTAGGCCTCC
>JAOXJP010179397.1:0-12494 GCA_025762735.1 Platanus orientalis
TGGTATCTCGTTTTGGGTGACTTAAAACCCTAATGACACTTCATTTAAGTCATTTAAAGTCATTAGAATAAAGAAGTACATGGTTAAAGAGATTAGGAAAGTTCTTGAGCTAAAAGAGGGAAGTTTTTCCCCCAATTAAATAAGTTTCACCCCCAACTCTAAAAAATTTCTTGGTTGACTCATTTTCTTCCTAGAAATTCATGTTCTATCAAATTAACACTAGTTATAAATCATTTTATCGAGGATAGAGGCAAAGGGAAAAAAGTTTTGGAAGGTTTTAAAGCTTAAGCAAGGAAGGAGACTAAGATTTGGTGAGTGTCTATACATGATGTGTTATTCCCTTTGTTTTCTTACTGTTTTCTTCTTGGTCGTTCATTAATTTGGTTGATAGTTTGGTTTCCCTATCACTTAATTGTTAATTTCATGAATTTTAGCAAGTTCATATCTATAATACCCCACACATGTTTACATGTGTCTTGCACATGAGTCACATTTATACTATACACGCACAATGCATAAGTTCCATACACACTTAGAACCATTTAAATACACATATTAATTTGTAAATTAACACAACTCTAAAAATACACCAATAAAAATGTAGGGCAAATTAGTGAGAAAACTTATGGCAGTGAAAATCTCTCGAAGTCTAGAGTCCAACAAAACAAACAACGAACGAATTGGACTCCAAACGAAACAGATATTAATAATTTAGTGAGAATGGGTCAATAGTGTCTCGCGAATGATGAATAGTGTTCTCACAAAGGATGAACAGTGTCTTCATTATGAATAGTGTTCTCACAAAGGATGAACAGTGTTTTGCAATGAATAATGTTTCGTGATGAACAATGTCTTTGCAAAGATCAATGTTTTCACTACATTATTTCTGCTATAATGTTTTTGCGATGAATAGTGTTTTGCTACAGTGTTTCCACACACAAAAAAATTCAATTGTGTGGGAGTCTCTTTTGGCCTATAAATTAGATATATTTCAACCGAAAGAGACTTAGAAATCCTAGAGAAAAGATAAAAAAATACTAGGTTTCAGCACAAGTCAAAGACTTTTAAAGGAACAAAAGTTTACGAACAATTTTTACATTAATCAAGAGATAGGGGACACTAAACTAATTTTGTTTTTCACTCTATTAGAATCATACAAGTGCTATTATCTCATTTTTTTTAAAGATTACTCTTTTTTATTAGTTTCTAAAGTAAAAAAAATAAATAAAGGTTTTCAAGAAGGTTTTGATGTTTTTCAAGAACATAAAATACCCAGTTTTGTTTTATAAAATTGTTAGGCTCTATATTGTTTTAGAATCATATTCTACATGTATGGATTGATTTGCTACAAGTTTTAATCTAATTTAAAGTTCTAAAATCAATGATTTAAAGAGGTATTTTTCTATTTTCAAGAACACAAGAGCTTATAGTTTGGTAGTTGATTCCATGAGATTGTATGGATTATTCTCTTATTTTGAAAGATCTCTATATACTTATATGTTTGATTTATGATCTAAATGTGTTATGTTATTCATGATTATTGTAAACATTTGATCATTCCATAGTTATGTGCTTAAGAAGATCAAGCATCTATGGTTTAAAGTGTTATGAGTTTGCTTATGTTCTATTATAGATTGTTATGTGTCTTGTTCTGTTACTACTATTGTTCTTTGTTATTGTTATTCGTCTTATGCTACAGTTTTGTTATAAGTCACCATTCATCATCAAAGGAGAAACATTAATGATACTCAGCACACTTGGCTTATAGTGTAAATGACCCTTTTACCGAGGATTATAAATGGTTATCATGTAGCTCTTCTCACCAGAGATAAAATTGGTGGATCACGTGGCTTTTCTCATCAGAGATAAAATTAGTGAATCATGTGGCTCTTATCACCAGAGATTAAATAGTGTAATTGTTATCTGTATGGGCTTAGGGAATTGATATTTGTATTGTCATATGTATCTGATTTATACGTTTCGTTCTATTCAGTTCAGTGATATGCATTTGTTTTGTTTCGTTTAGGCTGTCCATATGTTATGTCTTTTAATGTTTTCAATTTAATATATGTTTCTATATGATTAACTACTTAGTTTTATATATTGTTAAAAGTTATGCAATTATCTGTTTCGTTTGATTCATGTAAAGTCTTGATTTGTTATTCCTTTGTTTATTATTATCCATTGAGTTTGTCACCACAAATTTGACACCATAGATGATGAGAAGATAGTTGCATAGTGGTTTTGGCAAACAGAATTGGAGAGTTAGAAGATACAATTATGCTATAAGACATTGAGACATTATTTTATTTTAATTAAATACTTTATTTCAGTTTATTTGAAAGGAATGTAATAAATTAGTGGATTTTATTTTATACTTGATATTTGATTTTAGTTTATGGTTTAATTTATGTCAGACTATTAGTTTATGTGAATGGGAATGCTAGAACATAAATTTTGGATTAATTTCAGGTTTATGAAATTATTGAAATTTTATTACAGGTTAAACTATAGGATATGGATGAATATAAATTTATGATATGCAATTGTGTTGTGTATGAATGAAAAGAATGAGCAAAAGATTTATCTAGAGTTTACGAGTTAAAAATGAATGAATGGTTAATGTCACGTATCAAAATTCACTGCCCTATAGGTGTGGGTTTCGGAGCGCGACAAAGTTGGTATTAAAGCCCAAGGTTTGGGGATTCTGTAGACAAACCAGAGTGTGTTAAGTTGTGGTTGAGGACCAACTCTATCAAGCAACAGAGTTGGTATTAGAACTTAAGGTTTGAGGTTCTATAGACAATTTTGAATGGGCTTTGGGTTTTAGACTTAGAAGAAAACTAGAAAGTTCTAGTATGAAATATTAGAAAGAAGGCTAGAAATATTAGAATATAAAACATTGAAAGAACATTAGAATGAGATCCTAGAAATTTATTAGAATTAAAAGTGATATAATATGATCTAGTTTCGATAAAATCTGACATATTTTAGGATGATTGATATTTTCTTTAAAAAAGTCTGACATATTTGATGACGAATTGATATTCTTTTTAAAGTTTGACATTGAGTTTAATTTATTATTTTAATAAGAAGATGCTATCTTGAATTGATTTAGAGATTCTATAGACAATTAAAACCTAGGATTTAAGTTTAAGTTGTAGGTTTTGAGTTCAGAAATATGTAGAGATTTAGAAACATAGAGAACTAGGAAAATAGTGAAAGGATTATGATTAATTTAAATTTTGGAAAATCAAATCACAAGATTAATTGATGCTACATTGAAACCATTAGATTGTGATCTAGTTATATCCAATCTCCTTGGCAAGGCTATGATTGTTGAGCTTGGCAGCTAGTATACAAGACATGTGTAGTCAGGATTAGAAAAATATAGTTATTAGCACACTTAATTTTATTTGACCTACAAGATTTTGATATAATCATAAACATGGATTGGTTTGTTGCCCATTATACCAAGATGGATTGTTAAAGCAAAGAAGTGACCATTAGTATCCCTAATAATTCTAATGTTATATTTAAGGGAATACAAAGGTTCTTTAAGATTATTTCTACCTTACAAGTAAAAAGACTATTGTAGAAAGGTGGGCTAGGGTACTTAGCTTACATTATAGATTATCAAGAGGATGGAGTGAAGATCGGAGAAATATCGGTTGTTAGAGATTTTAGACATGTATTTCCTGAAGATCTTTCTAGCTTACTAATTAAAGGGAGATTGAATAGCAATTGAGTTAATGGAATGATTATGATTGATCTTATTCTTTTTAAAAGAATTGATTTACTGTACCTTAGTGACTATGTGATAAATAATTTGATTATAAAGAGCTCAAGGTATAATTGCAAGAATTAATAAATAGAGGTTTTGTGATCCCCATGGTGAATAACGAGTGCATGTTTTATTTTTGAAGATGAAGGATGAAACCAAAAGACTTTGCATTGATTACAGACAATTGAACAATGTGACAGTGAAAAACAAGTATCATTTTCCAAGGATAGATAATCATTTTAATCAACTACAAGGTGCTAAGGTCTTATCCAAGATTAACCTTAGATTTGGATACTATCAGCTTCGGATTAAGAATGATAAAATTCTCAAGACTACCTTTCGTACCAGGTATGGACATTATGAGTTCCTAGTCAAATCTTTTAAACTGACGAATGCACTTGCAGCATTATAGACATAATGAAAAGAGTATTTAGACCTTATCTAAATCAATTTATCATTGTGTTTATTGATGATATTCTGATTTATTCAAAGAGTTCAAAGGAACATGAAGAACACTTGAAGATTACACTACAGATTTTGAGAGACCATAAATTTTATGTTAAACTCAACAAATGTGAGCTTTGGTTAGACAAGGTGAATTTCTTAGGACAAGTGATTTCAAAAGATGAAATTTATATAGACCCCAAGAAGATTGAGACAGTGGTTAATTGGCCTAGACCTACAAATGTGACTGAGATTCGTAGCTTTCTAGGATTAGCTAGATATTATAGGAGATTTGTTGAAGGATTATCTAGTATTGTGGGTCCTTTAACAAAGTTGACAAAAAAATGCTAAGTTCAACTAGAATCAAACAAGTGAGCACAATTTTCAAAAACTAAAGAATCATTTAGTTTTTGTACCGGTCCTTATATTACCATCCATCACATGAGGAAAGTATGAATATGTGATTTATAGTGATGCATCCACAAAAAGTTTGGGTTGTGTCTTAATGCAAGAAGGGAAGGTCATTGTTTATGCGTCTAGACAGCTTAAACCTTATAAGCAGAATTACCCAACCCATGACTTGGAATTAGTTGTGATTGGGAGACATAATATTACTTGAATGGAGAATGTTGTAAGATTTATACAGATCACAAGAGTTTGAAATATCTATTTTTACAGAAGGATCTAAATTTGAGGCATAGGAGATGGCTTAAGTTGATTTGGATTATGACTGCACTATCCTTCATCATCTAGGAAAAGCCAATGTAGTTACCGATGCTTAGAGTTGGAAATCTTCTAGCGATTTGGCATGTGTTATGGCACATCTTAGAATACGACTCATATTGAATGACAAGATCAAAGTAACTCAAAGTTCAAATCTTCAAATTCAAAAAATTATAGAAGAGGCCAATAAAGGATGGAATGCAGACTTTGCAATTAGAAGAAATGATTATCTTTGGTATGGAAAAAGATTATGTGTATTTAATGACTCCGAACTTAAAAAGAGAAATTATGGAAGAAAAGCATGAAACTTCTTATTTAGTTCATCCAGGCAGTATAAAGATGTGCAAGGATTTGAATGAGTATTATTGATGGAATAATATGAAACAATAAATTACAGATTTTGTATTCAAGTGTTTGACTTATCAACTTGTGAAAGCTGAACACCAAAAGACAACAGGATTGCTCCAGCCTTTGAAAATTCCTCAATGGAAGTGGAAACACATATCTATGTTGTTAGTGGACTACCTAAAACCATAAAGGAATTTAATTCTATTTGGGTAATTGTGAACCAATTAACTAAGTCCGCTCATTTTTTACTCATTTGGATAAATTAATCACTTAATAGATTGGTCAAGTTGTACATTAATGAGATTGTGAAAATACATGGTATTCTAGTTGGAATAGTTTCAGATTGTGATTCGTGATTCACTTCAAGTTTCTCGGAACAAAGCTGAATTTTTGTACAACTTTTCATCCATAGTCAGATAGACAGTCAGAAAGAACCATCCAAACTTTTGAGGACATATTGAGAACTTGTGTGATTGATTTAAAAAAAAGTTGTGATGATCATTCACCATTAATAGAATTTGCTTACAATAACAGTTACTAAGTTAGCATACAAATGGCACCATTTGAAGTTTCGTATAGAAGAAAGTGCAGAACACACATATGTTGGGAAGATGTTGGTGAAAGACGGTTACTTGGATTAGAATAGTTTAGGTGACAACTAAGAAGATCTGGATAATTCATGAAAGGTTAGTTGCTACTCAAAATAGGCAAAAAAGTTAAGTAAAATCAAAGAAGAAGGAAACGTGAATTTCAAATTGGAGAGCATGTCTTTTTAAAAGTATCAATGTCCAAGGGTATCATGAGATTTGGAAAAAAAAGGGAAACTAAGTCCGAAATTCATTAGACCGTTTGAAATTCTGAGGAAGATGGGAGATGTTGCTTATGAACTAACTTTACCACCAGATTTGTCACATGTCCACAATGTGTTTCATGTATCAATTTTAAGAAAGTATATACACGACCCGTGTTATGTGTTAGAATTTGAGCCATTTCAAGTCAGGGAGGATTTATCTTATGATGAGCAACCGATTCAAATTTTAGATATAATGGAATAAGTTCTGTGCTCAAAGATGATTATGTATGTGAAAGTATTATGAAGGAACCATTCGGAGGAAGAAGCGACTTGGGAAGGTGAAGACGAGATAAAGAAAAAGTATCTGCACTTACTTCACACTCAAGGTATGTTAAATTCAATGACTAAATTTATTTTAAGGGGGGAGAATGTAACACTCCACACATGTTCACACGAGTCACATTTATATTGTACACGCACAATGCATAAGTTCGTACACACTTAAAACAATTTAAAAACACAGATATTGATATGTAAATTTATACAATTTTAAAAATACACCAATAAAAATGTGGAATGAATTAATTAGCAAGCTTAATGGCAGTGGAAAGGTCTTGGAGTCTAAAGTCCAAAAAAATAAACGGCGAGTGAATCGGATCCCAAACGAAAAAGATATTAGCATTTTAGTGAGGAGATCAATAGTGTCTCGCAAGAGATGAATAGTATTCTCATGAAGGATGAACAATGTCTTCGTGATAAATAGTATTCTCACAAAGGATGAACAGTGTTTTTGCTATAATGTCTTGCAAAGAACAGTGTTTTGTGATAAATAGTGTTTTTGTTATAGTGTTTTGCTACAGTGTTTTTAAAAAAGAAAAGTTCAATTGTGTAAAACTCTTTTTGGGCCAATAAATTAGATATGTTTCAAACAAAAGAGTCTTAAAAACCCTAGAGAAAAGATGAAGAGAAAAGATAAGAAAATGCTATGTTTTGGCACAAGTCTAGGATTTTTTTAAGGAACAAAAGTTTATGAATGACTTTTACATCAATCAAGAGATAGGGGACACTAAACCAATTCCGTTTTTCACTCTATTAGGATCATAGAAGTGCTATAATCTCCCTTCTTCTTTTTTTTAAGATTACTCTTGTTTTAATTGATTTTTAAAGTAAAGAACAAAGGTTTTCAAGAAGGTTCTGTGGTTTTTTAAGAATGTAAAATACTCGGTTTTATCCTGTAAAGTTATTAAGTTCTATATTATTTTAGAATCATATTATACATGTTATGAATTGATTTGCTACAAATTTTAGTCTAATTTAGAGTTTCAAAATCAATGATTTAAAGAGGTATTTTTCTGTGTTTTCAAGAACACAAGAGCTTATAGTTTTGGTAGTTAATTCCATGAGATTGTAGGGACTATTCTCTTATTTTGAAAGATCTCTATATATTTATATGTTTGATTTATTATCTAAATGTGATATGTTATTCACGATTATTGTAAAAATCTGGTCGTTCCATAATTGTGCTTAGGAGAATTAAGTATCTATGGTTTGAAGTGCTATGAGTTTATTTATGTTCTGTTATAGATTGTTATGTCTTGTTATGCTACTGATATTGTTTTATTTTATTGTTGATTGTTTTCTGATATAGTTTTGTTGTAAGTCACCCTTCATCATTAAATGGAAAACATTGATGATGTTCAGCACACTTGGCTTTTAGTGTGAATGGTCATTTTACTGGATATTAGAAATGGTTATCATGTGGCTCTTCTCATCAAAGATAAAATTAGTGAATCATGTGGCTCTTCTTACCGAAGATAAAATTAGTGAATCATGTGGCTCTTCTCACTAAAGATAAATTTGATGAATTATGTGGCTCTTCTCACCAGAGATAAAATTGGTGAATCATGGGGTTTTTCTCAACAGAGATAAAATTAGTGGATCACATGGCTCTTATCACTGGAGATAAAATTGGTGAATCATATGGCTCTTATCAGTGGAGATAAATTAGTGAATCATGTGGCTTTTATCATTAAAGATTAAATGGTGTGATTGTTATCCATATCAGCTTAAGAAATTGATATTTGTATTAGTTTATGTATCTGATTTACTTGTTTCATTTTGTTCAGTTCAGTGATATGCATCTGTTTTGTTCTATTTAGACTGTCTATATGTTATGTTTTTTTTAATGTTTTTGGTTCAGTATATGTTTTTATATGATTAACTGTTCAGTTCTATATATTGTTAAAAGTTATTGAACTATCTGTTTCGTTTTATTAATGCAAAGTCTTGATCTGTTATTCCTTAGTTTATTACTACCCACTAAATTTGTCAAGTTCACCCTAAATTTGACACCACGGATGATGAAGAGATAGTTGCATAGTGGTTCTAACAAGTATGATTGGAGAGTTAGAATATTCGATACATGTTATGAGACATTAAGACATTACTTTATTTTATTTCAGTTTAATACTTTATTTCAGTTTATTTGAAAGAAATGAAATAAGTTAGTGGATTTTAGTTTAGACTTTATATTTAATTTTAGTTGATGGTTTAATTTATGTCAGACTATTAGTTTATGTGAATAGGAATGTCAAAATGTAATTTTTGGATTAATTTTAGGTTTATAAAATTATGAAAATTTTATTACAAGTTAAATTATGGGATATGGATGAATATAAATTTATGATATTCAATTTTATTACATATAAATGAAAAGAACGAGCGAAAAAATTATATGGAATTTATAAGTTAAGAATGAATAAATGAATGGTTAATGTCACGTGCTGAAATTCATGGCCCTACAGGTGTGGGTTTCGAAGCAGGACATCAGTTGATTTGAAGATTTATGAGATTTTTATGAGTGTTCATACATGATATGTTACTCCCTTGGTTCTCCTACTGTTTTTTTCTTAGTTGTTCTTCATTTTGATTGATAGTTTAGTTTCCCTATCACTTGATTGTTAAGTCCATAAAGTTTAAAAAATTCACATCACTTGATTTAAAGATTTACGAGATTTTTGTGAATGTTCATATATGAAGTGCTACTCCCTTTGTTCTTCTACTGCTTTCTTCTTGGTTGTTCTTCAATTTGGTTGGTTGTTTGGTTTCTTTATCAGTTGATTGTTAAGCCCCTAAAGTTTGACAAGTTCATATCACTTGATTTGAAGATCTATGAAATTTTTGTAAGTGTTCATACATAATGTGTTACTGTCTTTGCTTTTTCTATTGTATATTTATCCATGGTTATTTTTTTATTTGATTGGTATTTTAGTTAATTTCTTTATCACGATTGTTACATCTATAAAATTTGGTCAGTTTCCATCACTTTATTTCTATGTCTATGAAATTTTGAATGAGTTTTCATGCATGATGTGCTACTCCTTTGACTTCTTGTATTTTTATTCATTTGTAATTTTTAGTTTGGATGATATATCAATTTTCTCTTTATTTTGATTAATTTTTGTTTAAGTTTGGTAAGTTTCCTTCATCCAAATAATAAGACCATAGAGGATTAGTGAATTCTTAATTTGATTACTCTATTCATTTGTCTTCATGCACTATCCTCCATTTTCTATTGTCATTTTTTGTGAGATGACAGCTTTTCATTACTTTTTGCTCGATCTATGTGAGTTTGGCGATTTCACTTATTCCATAAAGTGATTTCTTCTATTATGCTTTGGTAAAAGTCTTGTTTACATAAAATTATGGATATTATGTGTGTATTGTTAGCTCAACTCTAATTTGAACATGTGTTAATTTGGGTTTACTCATTCTTTTGTACTACCACTGTAGATCCATTGTAATTCTAAGTTTTTCTTGATAATTAAAATTATAAGATTGGATCATTGTAAAATTCAAAGAGAAAAATAATTTCTACTTCATATGCTTGATGTTTGCCTTGATTTTTCTATACTTGAGATTTCTATTCATATCACAATTGCTAGTTAGTAGTCTCTTCTTAACTTAATTGGATTTAAGCATTTTTGTTTACTCCATTTCACATGTTAGTTGGTCATTAATGTTATCCTTATGTTTTCTGTTTAATTATACCCACTTAGGCTTAACTTGATGAGCTCCATACTAACATCATCGCATTTACTTGTTTTGTTTGGTACTCTTATCCTATTGTTGGTTTTAAAAAGTTAGAAAAAAAATTTCAAGCATTTGGTTTTTGTGTGAGTATGAATTATTACTTACTCATTTGGATTAAAGGATTTGATTGGGAGGCGTTGTCCCAATTGCACGAATTGTTAGGAGGTATTCTTCCACACATGTAGTAATAAAGTTAGGAGGTGATGTCCCATGTAAGTATATCAATTGGGAGGAGTTTTCTGTGTGAGTATAAATTAATTAAGGGAGGTGTTGTCCCTCAGTAAGTATTATAAGGGGGTGTTTTAACATGGCTTTTAAAGTATTGATATGAAATCGAGGATTTAGTTTAATTTAATTAGAGGTGTGTCTTGTTAAAAACCTTTCATGGGTTAAGTGAGTTTATGGGCTGCATTAAACTTCCATGAGCATGTATACGGTTTGGATATCTATTAGTTAAGGTAGCATATTTGAGAGGTGCTAAGGCATATTTATACACGTACTTTAAAGTAAGCATTTGCATTGCATGTTGCACTTCCTTTATGAGCTATATTTTATCTATTTTAACTATAGACTTCTATTTTATTTGACTTTGTACTCCTAACTCCTTATTAGAGATTGATCATTATTCTTGTTGGTTCGATTCATTTATGTTACACATTCTGATTTAGTATTGAGTTATACTCGTACATACTTCGATTTACTCCATAGGACATCTTGTATGTTCTCTCAAATGGCATTCCATAAGATGTACTCCATTACAAGTCTGACCCGTGTGATGGCTTGTAGAGACGAGATGACCACTTATTTTATTTGTTTTCTGTCAGATTGATTTTTAGCATACTTATATATGATACAGGGATTATTGAAACATGATTTTACTTAATTAATTAGTAGTTTCTATTGGATGGGACATATATGTTGATTCACCAGTTTAATGACCTTTGTTGGTATTATTTAGATACTCATGGATATGTTTAATCAAAAAATTAGTAATTCATTTGATATGGATGTTTGGAGTTTATTAGTAACTTTCCACTACGTAGTTTAGAATACATGATGATATATTCCACTGCGAATGTTTTGATAATTAAAGATATTTAATTAGATAAAAGAATAAAAATAGATATGATGCAATTTAGGAAAGTTAAGTTAGGACTTTTTCTACAAGAAAAGAGTAATGTCACACTCCCAGATCCACGATGCCGCGCATGTGTATCTTACTTTAATTTTTGCATACGGATTTCAGGGCGTGACAGTTCCATATAGAGAATCATCTAAAATTGATTGTGATTTTATATTTTAGGATTCAGAAGATTTAGGTAAAATGTATTATCTTTGCCGATTTTTTACAATCTTGTATATGATGATGAAGTATTATCTTTGATACACCTATATATGATGATGATGATAGTATTATCTTTGCTAAGCCTATATACAATGATGATGTATTTGATTGATTATTGGAGATAAAACATCAAATTTCTTTCAAATATGATGATCAATTTCCAGTGATGAAGAATTCATTGTTTGCCTAGTATGAAGATGTGTTCACATTCATCCCATCATCTCACAAACACAATGTTTTCTCCAATGATCTTTTTGAAGATTTGAGTGGGAAGAAATCAGATTCTAAGAGGTCAAGATCATAAGAACATGGATACTACTTTTGAATATATGATGTATTTAACATCGAGTATTGTTTTGATCATTTTGATGAAGATGCGTTGAATTCAATGATGAATTCTTTCCAACTTTGGGATATGAGGCAATGTGACATGTGGCAGCCTGTGATTTCAAGTAGGATATTTTTCAAAGAAAAATCAAGGCAGAAAAAAAAAATTACACATAGGGCTTCAAATGGTTTCTTTTTTATTTAAAAAATTTTCTTTTGTTAAGTATTTTGGTTTTATTATGAAATGTTTTTATTTATTAAGTACTGGTTTTAGTATGAAAGAAATATTAGAATATTAGGATTATTATTTGGGTTAAAAGGGAAAATTCACATAATTTTGTAATTTGAAAGGTTTTGCATAATGTGACTTCTAGAGGGCATAACGTTTTACACAAATATTCGATTGACAGGATTTTTGATGTGTTAGAAAGTAGAATTCAAGGGCTACAACTATTATTTCAATAAAAAAGTTTAAAATCAGATAATATATTTTGTGCCAAAACAGCATAGCAAAACAAAACACGAATCGGATTCAAGTATGCAATGCACGAAACAATACAAGAAACAGAAAACAACAAAGAACAATCACAAGAGACAATATTTAAAGTGGTTTGGCAAATCTGCCTACATCCAAGGGC
>JAOXJP010179408.1:0-12493 GCA_025762735.1 Platanus orientalis
ACCGACATCGTACATCGTGTTGACCAAAAAATGAATTTTTATAATGTACTTAATGTTTCGTGTCGGTATAGGAATATGTCGTGCTGGTCCTGGTAAACATGGATATATGTCGGAAGATATTTAAGATATTTCGAAATATTTGATACCATGCTTCTAGGTTGAGAGAGACGAGAAATGGAGAGAGACAGTCGTTTCCACTTTGTAGACCAAAGTGAGGTCGTCATTCGAGTTGAGAGAGACGAATGTGGGAGAGATGCGAGCGGCAGTAGGTTGCCGTTCATATCAGACAAGAGATGGAGAGAGGTAGAGAGCTGAGCCAACGGCAAGCTTGAGTTGAGAATGAGAGTTGAAATGCATTTAGGGTTTCTCTTATGTAAATTTATTACCCTATCCCTTTATATTTTCTTTATTACTTAAATTTCAATTTAAAATTCAATTTTATGTTGGATAAAAAATTAATTTAATTATATGGGTTAGATGGGTTAAACGGGTCATGTCATAACATGTTGGGTCAATCCAACCTGAATAATTAATCGGGTTGATTACGGGTCAAGCAGGTCTACCCAAAATTTACCTATTTAGTAATTGTGTCTATACGAGTTAACCCGTTTTAACTCGAACTCGATTACATCAAACCCTAAACCGCTAATTCCGTGTCGATTTCGTGTCAGGTTCGCGGGTCATGGCAAACATTGCCACCCCTACTTTCCAAAATCGAATCCTCAATCCAAAGCCCATTTTGGAATGAATACCCTCTTTGAACTCGCCAACATTATTCATAATGGCTCTCCAACAATTATTGCAGGGAGATGAGGATTCAGCCTCCCACTCATTTATCCTACTGTATTTGCAAGCAATAACCTAACGCCATAAACTATCTCTTTCATTTTCCTGCCCAAATCGCCACAACCACTTAGATTATAAAGCCTTGTTGATATCGCGAATTCTACTAATACCCAAACCACCAAGTTTCTTTGGTGGACAAACATCATCCCAAGCCACTGGATGCAATCCATCGGCATCTTTGCCATTTCTCCATAAAAACTTTCTTTGGTATTTCTCAATTTTATTCTCAACAGACGTAGGAGTAACAAACAAAGATGGGGAGTAAGTGAGAAGGCTTGCAAGAATAGATTTGAGCAACAGTAATCTCCCTCCTTTTGATAAATGACTTCCTTTCCAACCCGCAAGTCCTCTTTGGATACGATCAACAACAGAATTCCATGTAGTTGAACTCTTATACAAAGCTCCTAAAGGAAGACCGAGATAAGACGTTAGGAGATATCCCACTAAACACCCAAGGAACCAGCCAGCCTACCTATATTGTCAATCCCTCCCGCATCTAATCACACATCTCAAATATTTAACTTAAATCTCAGAAGCTTTGCACATAATAAGAGTGTCATCTGCAAATTGAAGATGGAATACCCTTAGACCATTCCTTTGCACTTCAAACCCGTCCAATAAGTCACCCAAGAATGCTTTTGATAGAAGAGTCCCAAATGCCTTAGTCACAATAAGAAAAAGGAACGGGGACAATTGATCCCCTTGCCTCAAACCTCTCGATGCATGAAAATGTTCCACCGATGTGCCATTCACCAAAATAGAAAAATGAGCTGATCTATAGCACTTTTTCATCCATTGCCGCCATTTCTTCCTAAAGTCGAACCTCCCGAACATGTAATCCAGAAATTCCCAGTTAACTCTGTCATAGACTTTTTCCAAATCCAATTTACACAAAATCCCAGACTCTTCTCTCTTCATCATAGCATCCATACATTCATTTGCTACAAGAACACCACCCACTGCTTGTCTACCCCCCAGAAATGCATATTGATTTGGAGAGATGATGTCCTTTAACACCTCCTTCAACCTACAAGCCAAAGATTTAGAGATATTCTTATAAATGCTTCCCACCAAACTGATTGGCCTAAAGTCCGAGATCCTGTAAGCATGTTCCATCTTCGGGATTAACGATATAAAAGTTGCATTACTGTCATTGTCTAAGAAAGATTCTTGATACAAAATTATGCATTGTATCCATGATGTCCTTTCTCACCACCTCCCAACAAACTTTAAAAAAGGCCATAGAGAATCCATCCAGGCGCCTTGTCATCATCAATGCTCCAGATAACCTTTTTTATTTCACTCTCCTCAAAAGGGCGCTCAAGCCAAGCCCTTTGAGTGACCAAGATTCTTTTAAAATCCAGGACCTCCAATTTAGGACGGATCACCCTCGGATCTTTATAGAACTTCATAAAGAAGGAAGCAATATGGGTATTTATCCCCTCCGGCCCCACCTCATTACCACAATCATCCACTAGAGAATGAATATAATTCGTATTTCTTCTAGTCGATGCAATGCGATGGAAATTTTTTGTATTGCTATCCCCTTGCTTTAGCCACTAAACTTTGGTTTTAAGCTTCCACTTAATTTTTCCTCCAACCCCGAAATCTTAGCATAATCCTGTTTCACACTGTCTCTCACCTAACATTCAAATCTGGACAAGTTTTGCATCTCCTCCTTTTCATCTCAAAATTTTATTTTATCAAGCAAGCTTTTCTTTTTCACCTCCACATTACCAAATTCCTCCTTATTCCTACACCTTAACTTATCCTTGAGCATTTTCAATTTCAACCTAAGCTGTTGGCCAGGCTTCCCTGTCACCTCAAAAGATTCCCACCACTCTTTGACCATCTCCACAAACCCCGGGGTCTTCAACAACATTTTTTCAAATTTGAATGGTTTGGGATCCCCTACAACCATCTTACTAAAAACAACAATAGGAATATGGTCTGATACTAGCCTTCGTCGAGCCAAACCTTTCAAGAAAGGAAAAGAACAATCCCACTCCAGGGACAAAAGAAAAGGATCTAGCTTACTAAGCGAAGGGTTTGCCTACATATTCGACCAGGTATAGGTTGCCCCCGAAGTTGGCACATCTCGAAGACACATTTTGTCAACAAAGTCCACGAACAACTGCATTCCTCCCGAGATGCTTCTGTCCTTTAACCTTTCCCCCCGGCATAAGACTTCATTAAAATCTCCACAAATACACCACAGGCCTGCCCACGAGCTTCTTATACTGTCGAGTTCTTGAAAGAATTCCAGTTTACAGTTATCAGTGTAGGGACCATATACACCAATGATCTTCCAATCTTCCTCGGCTTTTCTTAGAGAGCCCCTCACGAAGATCGAAAGGTTCTCACCCAAAATTGCTAGATTAGAATTTTTCTTGTATCCCATAAAATCCATATGCCACCAGCAGCACCATTAGAGGGTAAACAAATACCATCAACTAGAGGAAAAGGGCATACTTGTGTCATAAATTGTTGAGGCATAGATTTCATTTTTGATTCCAGCAGGAACAACATCTCTACAGAGCTTGCATTAACAATGTCTTTCACCGATAATTTTTTCTCATAACAGCCGAGCCCTCTCACATTCCATGAAAGAACTGAAAATTTTATGGCTAACCAGCAACAACCCAAGCAGGAATAAGCAGCCTGATCAAGCCCCAATCCTATGACTGGCAGAGCTACCAGTCCTCCTTCCACTGCTGCCACTATTTAAAGCTGACCTCAAATTCTGTAGCTCACGATGGACCCTCCTATGGTTCATTTCAGAGCCTATAACCAAAATCTCTCGCTCCAAGGCCATAAACTGAGCAATTGCATGCCTTTCCACTCATTCAAAGGACACCCCAATAAAGTGTCTCACAGTCTGCATCTGGTTCAAGATCCAAAGGGACACCTCCGATAAAGCCGGGATCGCATCCTCCACAGGGACTATTTGTAGACCTTTCTCTGTATCAAGATGCCACACTGGTTCCGATACCGTGTCTCTCCTGCCCTCCCCCTGATCTTCCTCAGCTAGACAAGCAGAGCCTACTTCGCAGGAGAAAGAATCAGAACCCTTGTTCACTATCGGAGAAGGGTCTATAAGCCAACAACCCCTGAGATCCTTATCCCCAGGGATGGAAGCCAAAGGGTCGCATTCAACTACCTCTTCTTCTTCAGAATTTCGAGCTGCAGATGATTCTCCAATCTCCTGTCAGTTTGAAGGTCTTATCCGATCCCCTGCCTGCACTTCCAGCGAAGAGAAGGACGACGCCTTACCCATCTCGCAGGAGGAACTACTTCTCCGTCTTTCAGTCCCTGGGCCAAAGTGGGCTAAAACCCAGTCTTTCATCCTAAGGTTAAGAGGAGGATGGCTACCGGTTTGCATGGACAATAAAGCCCCTGTCCCCATCATTGCTGTCACCCCATTAACCACGCCCATCAAGGGTTTCTTGGTCAAACCATTAAAACCCCTATGATTCCAGGGAAAATCCTCATGCTGCCCTTCCCAGCCCTTTTCCAAATCGTAAATCCCTCTTCATTTAACCCTCTTTAAATAAGGCGTCTTACTTGTGGCTGTAACAGATCTCCTTAAACCCTCTTTAAATGCCCAGAACCATGTCCTTTTAATTAAGCATGTTCTCCCCTGGGCTTTAAAAGCCTGAACTTAGTCTTCTTCAATTGCTAATTGCCCTGGACATTAGCCTTTATCCCCTAATATAAAACCTTGAGTCCTGTCCTTCTTTACCCTGTTTTCTGGCCCTGGTTTAATCTCTATTTTAAGCCCTTTATCAGTCCCCTAGTCTGCCCTGTTATACCCCATCACTGGTACACCTGTCACCCTACTTACAGACCCTATTCCCCATGATTATGAGCTGATTAACCACTCTGTTACAGACCTAAACCTAAAACCATTAGTACCCTGGTTACTGACCCTGTTCTCCCTTCACTTAAATTATTTTTCAGCCTCTGTTCCACCTATTTGTCAACCTTTAAATAACCTCGAAATCTTCTATTAAATACCCTGAGTAAACCCTTTGTTCAGCCTCACTAGAGTCGCTAGTTTCAGACCTCTCTCATCTCTGATTACACCCAAGTCCCTCAATCATTCAGGCCACAGACAGCCCCTAAATACACAATATGCCCTGCCCTTAAGAAAATCTTTTCCTTAATCTTCTTGTGGACCCACTACCTGCTGGTGATAACCTTCCGTTGGGTTGTATGCTGCATCAATTTTGGTGTTGCTGCTCAAATACACTACAGAATTGAGCTTTGTACATGAGTGCTTGTCAAGGACATCACCCAGGGCTGTTGTTCAAGAGAATCCACAGATTGATACTTGTCAGTATTGTTGGCTGTCCAACACCAATACAGCTGCCCAGATTTTCTCAATAATATGATGATGATTCTTAGATAGCTGATGTAAGCCACATGGGTTTTTCTGTTAAGTACCCCTTCACTTTTCCCATGGAAAGCCTATTTTGGTTATAATTAGTGACCAGTATGAGGATAACTTTATATCTCGCGAGCTGTCCAGAAGACTTGCAGTCGTGGATCGTATTGTTATTCTGAGAACAGGTACTTTATTATTCAATTTGGACAAGGAAACTACTTTGCCAGTGCCACGTGCAACTTTTATAAACCCATTATAAAGAGCTATCAACTAGTGTTGGGCAAGAAGTGGTTAGAAGAGAGGTAGGCTACCTTCAACAAGGACACTCATATTCTTTGGATTAGTGATTGGGGACTATACTATAATTTCCACATGAAGACTATTAGTGTGGTGTCAGATGTTCCAAATTGGAGAAATAGTGTTTGAGCATTCATTGACAAGTACCATCTTACTGAGCAGACGAGGAGTGAAGAGCTTGTTGAATCCAAGCATGAGACTATAGTAGTTGATGTTGATTTGCAAGGTGTGGAAGAAAAGTCTAAGGTGAGGGTTCAGGAAAGCGATGAAAAAGCCAAAGTTGAAGACAATAATGTGCACGAGGATGATACGACTAGTGTTGAGTAGTTTGATGAGTTAGTGTTGGTCACTAAGGAGTGCCACATTGCTACCCTGGTTAATGATTAGTCACCTTACGAGGTTCCATCTCTAATACAGGATAAGATTCACTCCATTCTGACAGTGGCACCAGTCCAAGAGTTTGTGGTGACTCCCGACATTGTGGATCTAGATCATGTTCAGCCAGATGAGTATTAAGAGGTTTTTCCGCTACCAACTCCGTCTCAGAGAATAGATGATTTATGCTATGAGATCATTCATGTGTCAAATGCTTGGAAGACGATCGGGTTGCATCAGAATTTTATCATGGGTGGATTTGGCATATGGCTATGTGGTTCGAGCTTCCTAACATTATTGACCCTTTCCCTCTATAAAACTTGAGGTCGGGTTTTTTTCGAACAAGGGGGGTTTGATGAAGACATTAGGGACACATGGGACTCACACATGGATTTGTTGGGATCCATGCATGAAGACACACGACTAGGATCCTAGAGGAACACATGGAGGCACATGATGGAGGCTTTGATATAGCCATAAGTCCTTTTATTAGAGTTTTACTATGTTAATTCATGTTTTATTAATTATTAGAGGAGGGATATAAAAGGGATTTGCATTATTGTTTTTTGGGCAATATTGTAAAGCCCTTATTGTAAGAGAAATCGGTGTGGTCGACATGCTCTAAAGCCCCACACGTTTTGGGTATTTGTTTGCTTTCTTTTTTTTGGCAAATTACGGTAGAGAGTTTTGGAAAGGGTCTTATTTTGTTTAGAATTCTCAAATTAGCTAGTTTCTTGATTTTTAATTTTTAATTGAAAGGGAGACCAAGGGTTGATCATGGCTATAAGGGAAAGCCTTCTCCCACATTATTTTCTAATGATATAAGGAATAAAAGAAATTCTGGCTGGCTTCCACAATTGGGAATAGTTCTTCAAGTTTATGCCTAACTTGAAACCTGGTTAGGGATTTACCAGGCCATGGGATAAGGTTTTTCTCACAAGGTATTTTCTCCATTCTTTCTTCTTCTTTTTCTTCTTATTCATTCTTCTTTCCTCTTTCTTCTTCATTGTTTTACTGGTTTTCTCCATTAAGGACACATGAAACCCATCAAGAAAGCCCTTCTTTAGGTGTTCTTAAAACCCTACAACCTATAAAACTTGAAGTAGTTGATGCGATTTGGTTAGAGTTTGGATGCAAGCAAGAGAAAGAAGAAAAAAAGGAGAGAGAAAGAGGGGAGAGAACAAGAATCGTGTGTTAGAGTTAATTACCCTAACTGCACATTAAACTTTATTTATATATGTATGTATGATTGATATACTGTATACATTATGCATACGACATTTGTGCAATACATAAGAAACACAAATACCCTTAATGCACTTCTACACTCCCCTTCAAACTGAGAAATAGATATCTCTCATTCCCAACTTGCCAACAACATCAATAAACCTTATACTAGGTAATCCTTTTGTTAGAACATCTGCCAGTTGATCTCCTATCTTCACAAAGACAATCAAAGTTGTAAGCTTCCTTTGCTCCAGTTTAACAAACAAGGTGTGATCACTCTGACACTAGGTGTACCCATACTTCACCATAGCAAGTCTTAATCTTTCAAACCAAGCCCTAGGTAATTGTTTTAGGCCATATAATGTCTTCTTCAGTTGACAAACTTTTCCTTTCCCTTTAGAAAGCCGAAAACTAGGAGGAGGCTGCATAAAAACTCTCTCTTCTAAATATTCATTTAAGTAAACATTTTTTACATCAAACTGGTATAGGGTCCATCTCTGTGTGGCATCAAGAGAAATAAGCACTCTAACCAAATTCATCTTGGCCACAAATGCAAACGTCTCCTGATAATCAATACCATACATCTAGGTGTAACCCTTTGCAACAAGTTTGGCCTTATACCTTTTTATGGTACCATCAGCTTTGTATTTAACAGTCAACACCCCCTTACAACTAACTGGTTCTTTTCCTCGAGGAAATAACTATTTCCCAAGTATGATTTTTCTTGGGGGTTCTCATCTCTTCCATAGCAGCTCTCTAGTGAGGTGTGAAAGAGTCACTAACACACTGCAAGGTATAGATTATGAAGACAAAATAGAGGAAAAACTACGGAAAGATGGAGATAAGTGGTTTAGTGAAACAATGTTAGAGATAGGATGTTGGGTACAAGACCTCACACCCTTGCAAATAGCAATGTAAATATTAGAATCATCAAGTAAATGAACTCAAGGAGAGACACTCGAAGGGGGAGTAATACCTGATTCAGGAGAAGGATCGAAATAGGCCTCTTGACCAGAAGATTGAGATAGCGGCTTATCTTTTTCATGTTGATTTTCTCTCAAATACACCTTTAACTCTTTCTCCCTCTTGTCACCAGCATCATTACGATCACAACCACAATCAAAAAAGTATGAAGGAATAGGAATAAGCTGGGGAAACCTAGAAGACATCTCTTCTTCATCAATATTCTCCCCCTGAAGAGAAGTCTTCTGGGTAGAAAAGAAAGGGATGTCCTCAAAAAAAGTAACATCCTTAGACACAAGATGTCTCCTATACCAAGATGATTGCATTTATACCCCTTTTGAGTTGCAACATATCCAAGGAAAATTCACTTAAGTGATTTGGGTTTCAATTTATTATGATTAGATTTTGGGATATGAACAAAGCATATGCATCCAAAGGTCTTAGGAGGAAGCAAAAATAGAGATGAAGAAGGTAAAAAAAGTTCAAGAGGACTTTTGTACTGAATAACTCAAGAAGGCATGCAATTCGTTAAGAAAACCGTAGTCTATAAAGCTTTAGACCAGAAAGTCTTTGGTACATTCATGGTAAACATGACCGCCCTCATGATTTCAAGCAAGTGATGATTTTTTCTTTTAGCTACACCATTTTTCTCAGGTGTGCCAGGACATGTAGTTTGGTGAACAATACCAGACACATTAAAGAAAGAAGAAAGACCACTTGATAGATATTCTCCCCCATTATCTGAATGAAAGGTACTGATTTTTACATCAAACCATGTGGAGACCATTTGAACAAATGATTTAACAGCAAAAAAGACATCACTTTTTGTTTTTAATAAATATACTCACGTGGTTTTACTATAGTCATCAACAAATGTAACAAAGTCACGGAAACCAAACAGAGACACTGTAAGAAAAGGCCTCTAAACCTCAGAATGCACAATATTAAAAGGAATCAAACTTCTTTTATTATTAATGGGATAAATATTACGACAATGTTTCGCAAGTTCATAAGGTTTACAATGCAACTAAGAGGAAGAACGAACTAATTGAGAAAACATTTTTTTTAAATAATGCAAAGTAAAGATGGCCTAATCTGTTGTGCCATTACACTAATTCTTCGGTACTGCTGTTATTAGAGTTTCGCATCAAAGTAGACACTTGTTAGACTGGTGAAGCAACTGGAGATGATGTATCCAACAAGTACAAGCCGTCTCTCTCAAGCCCCCGGCCAATCATCCTACTCATCTCCAAATCCTAAAAAACAATGAGAGGGAAGAAAGGTAAGACTACAGTTAAAGGATTTTGTGATATGACTAATAGACAAAAGATTGAGAGAAAAATTGGGAATATGAAAAACAAAGGATAAATGCATGGAAGGACGAGCAATGATGTCTCATTTACCAACAATGGAAGAATAAGATCTATTAGCAATACGAACCTTATCCCTCCCTGAACACACATGATAAGTAGAAAATAAGGATGATATACCAGTCATATGATGGGACATTCCAAAATCTATGACCCAGGAACTGGAAAGAGCAGAGAGGGATGCATTAAGAGCAGATGCGGAGGTACCTGGGTGAGCAAATGTAGAGGTGGAGGCTACAAGAGAAAGATCTAAAGAGGCCACAAACCGACGAAATGCCTCAACCTCCTCACAAGATAAGATCCCATCAGATGTAGGAAGAGTATTGATGAGGACATCGGGTCCAGGCACAAATTCCAAACCTACCAGAGGAGGCGCAAGAAAGAGGGACCCATCCTGTGGTTTTAGTAGAGTTATCTTTATTGTTTTATTTTATTTCATGTCTTTTGTTGGAAGGGGGACACATGTTTATGAGGATATTTTAGTCCTTAATAGTTTATTTGGATTTTTTTTTTTTTTTGTAGTTCGGGGATAGTTTTGGCATGGCCACATTAGATATGGGGGATATTTTTTTCCTCTTTCTATTTTTGCATCTAAACCTAGCCGTGGGGGCCATTAAAGACTCCCACAACTTGGGTTTTAAGTTATGAAATAATACATACGAATTGGCTTTTGGCTCTCACAGTGACTTCTTCTTCCTCATTGTTGTAGGTTGGAAACCCAAAACCCTGGAATGGGACTAGACCCCTACCTAGTTTAACACTAGTGGTGGAGGTCACTCCCTCCCCTTGGGTTAAAGGTACCCTTCTCCTCTTCTTCTACTTCTTATTTTATAATTTTCTTGTTGTTGAACATCAACAACTTATAGAAGATTCAACTCCATCACCACAACTTTAAGACTTTGTTTGGAACAACACCTCCAAGGGGTCCTATAGGACCAGGCGACACACCTTCATCCACCCAAGACTGAACTCTTCAGTTTTTGAAGAGTTTTTTTTTAGGGCTTTCTAAGTGTCAGGCATGAATACACAGCAAGACCAGCTTGGAGGAGATTGGACACCAACGACACACCAGCAAAGTTTATATTGATTTGGCTTCTCGAGGGTGCTCTACATACTTGGACGATCCATTCTATTCAAACCTTCCACTTTCTTTGTTGATTTGAAGATATTCTAGGGAGCTGAACACATCCTAGGCTTTAATACATCTTGTAGAGGTGATTGCACGAAATTGCTTCCCAACATCAAACCATTACAATTTTGAGGATTTGGTCTTCCCCAGGGTCTAGAGGGAGGGAACTCAGTTCCAAATTTTTTGTTAGTTTGAAACCCAAGTCTAGGTTATCTTGAGGCTGGCGGCAACATCCATCAAAACAGGGGCAGGTTGGAAAAAATTTCAACTTTAGATTTTGGGCTATTGTGGAATGTGGTTTTAGGTTATATGATACCCTAAGGCTTCAAGGTGTTGAACCATACAGTTTTTAGGTGATACGATCCCTTTTTGGTTATTATTTTGACTCCCTATATAACGTGTGACTTGTGGTGGTTATGGTATAGGCTTGGTTAATGGTTTCCTAAATTTTTTTAGCATATTTAACTTTCTTTCAACCTACTTTACATCCTAATTAAGATTTTATTCTTTATTACTCAATCTCTTTGCTAGACCATGCATCTACCAAGTTATTCTCACATTATTACCATGATTTAGACATGGTCTCATTCATGCATCAGATTTTCTGGCAGCAAACATACAATTTTTATTTTCTAAATTAGTTTGATAATTTAAAACTGTTGCTTAGGTCTCTTAGTTGATTATTGATTTGTAAGCCCTAATCCCTCTAATGCATGATACATCTAACTAATAAACTACTCAAATTAGCATGTAAATTGTGCAAATAGGAATCAAGTTTATTTTCATTTATTTCTTGTGTGATTTTATTCCTATTTTCTGTGCACACACTCACTATCCTACATGCATGTTGCATCAAGTATGAGGTTCTGATAAATCCGAGAAAGGTAGTGAAGTGGTTGAATGAGCATTAGAGCGGCTATTACCAAAATGACATCCGCCTCTTCCCTTAGGAAAAAAACGACTGATGCAGACAATCAAGACTTTTGTATGTATCCCCACATAAGAGGGCTAGATTTAAGTGTACATGTTATGTGGGGTTATTTAGGGTCTTTTAAAGGGGGTACAACATGTTATGTATCCATGTAATAAGGCCAATAGTGTCAAACTTTTGGTTTTTTAGAATAATCCCATTTTTTATGTTTAGTCCACTTTTTCAAAGGTCAAACTTGACTTTTTGGCTTGATTTTAGTGTAACTAGATTGGTTATTCAATTACCTTTCTAATGAAACCAAGATTGTGCAAATCTAAAGTGATTTGAGAAAATTATAACCAAATTACTATAGGGTGATCACTAAAAACGGGAATAGTGTTTTTCGAAGTCTTAAGTTTGAATTTTTTAGGAAAGTAAGTTTTTAAAAAGTTTTATGTTTTTTAGAAAACTTGGCTAACAAGTTTAAAATTTTATGAAGTTTTTAATTTTGGCAAGTTTCCAATTTGTTAAAGTTGTAAACCTATTTAAAGGCAATCCCTCCCCTATAATTTTATAGTGAAGAATAAATTTGTTTTTGAATATTTGGGCGTTCCCAAGGTATGGCTGTAGCCATGTTCTTCTTCTCCAAGAGGTGATACCACTCATGGCTCCCCTCTCTTCTTTTTTTATTGGTGTAGCAACAGGCTCCCTCTCTCCTTCAAGGTATATCTCTATTCTTTTCTTTTTATCTCTTAATTTTTTCATAACTTTTTCTTTCTTTTTAGACTATTCTCTTCTCATTATTTCTGTTATATTCTTCTTCTTCTTTTTCATCTCTTAAAACCTCCATTAAAGAACTTGTACTTTTATGAAATTCTTTGATTCGACCCATCAAATTTTATTGAAATTTCATGAAATTTTAACTGTAGGACCCTGGTACATGTTAGAAACGACCATAAAATTTTCAGAATTTTCTGATACATCAGAGG
>JAOXJP010179419.1:0-12493 GCA_025762735.1 Platanus orientalis
CCCACCCCCCCCCCCGTAAAAAAAATAAAAAAAAAATAAAAAACTTGTGGCCTCAAATATGAATTGTAATATATATATATATATATATATATATATATTACAAGCAATCTGAGCATGATTGCCGAAAAAAGAAAATCAAATCTCGTGCCTCAATGTGGACGAAACAAAGGTGAGAACCAAATACAACAACAACAACAGTAACAACAAACCGCCTTACCCCAACTATTTGGGGTCAGCTACACAAATCTCATGCCTCAACACCAAATCAATGAAGAGAAAAAAAGGGGGGGGGGGGAAGTATGGTTGAATCACAGGAGTGAATCAAACAAAAAACAGGGATGAAGACAGATTGGGGAGGAAAAGAAGAGAGAGATCTGGAGAATATCTTAGATCGTTTTGTCAAGAGGAGGTAGAGAACGAAAGAGTAGTTTCTGCTTGGTGAAGATGATACCAAAGAAAAACATGAGCCTAAGCAAGTTAAACCTGTTTTAAACATAAAATACATACACTGTTGGAGTGTAAAATGAGACCCCATTGGTAAAACATTTCAGCCCTTTTATTGTTTTATGAGAAAAACAAACAGCCCAATAATTTCCATGGAAAAATTTGTTTTCAGCCCATTTTATGAGCAAACAAACAGAGTCTATGGGAACCAAAGATCCCCAAAATAAAAGAGAAAAAAATAGTAATGATGCAGGATGCATGCACATTCATATACAGGTAAAGATCATATGGTTTACGCCAAGCAATTAGAATAAATAAACAAGATTCCTACTCTCAAATCAAGCACACTTCAAGTCAATTTAGAAGAATGAAATTATGAACCTACCCTAACATGCATAAAAACAGAACCAAACTAAAGAATTAAAACAAACTTAGGTCTATGCTTAAACAGAAAATAAGGACTGGGTGGTATAGGTCTGGGATAATCATAGGTAATGGCTCAAAGTAATGGTCTTGGGTAGGGTCTATGGTTCAGGTAGTGGGTAAATAGCAGGGAATTAAGGCCAGTTTGAGTGGCTAAACAAGTTCTGTTTTAGAATAAGACAGCAGAGTATAAGGGAACTGTGGGATCAGATCACAAACTTGTAACAGAAAGTTTATGTGGTACTGGAGTTAAACAGGGACTTTAGAGAACAACCAATTGCTGTTTTCAGAAAAATATCAGAGGTGATTTACAGGGCAGATTGCAGATTAGTTTAAGACCAATAGCAGACTTCCATCATGTGCCAAACAGGGACTGATCAGGTTAGAAAGGTGGGCTATTCTGAGACTGAAACAGATCAGGAAAGTAGTGCTATAAAGCTTTAAACTTGGGAATAAAGAGAGTCTAATTATAGACTGTTCTATGACTGCCGTAAGGGAGAAAACCAATAGGGGTTAACTCTAAGATTGGAGCAGTAGGAAGAGAAGGGGATTTAGCAGTGCAGCAGGCTATGGAAAGGGTGTGGGATCAGTTCTATAGAAGAAAACTTAGGAGGAATCAGGAGTAAAGGTAACCGCAGGGCTCAGATCAACAGTGAAGGGCTTTTCTTGGTTGAGAACCGTTGGGAAATCAAATGAGAAATCCAAGAAACCCACATGGACAGTGAGTAGACTTATGGGGGAATAAAACCCTAAAAGAAAATCAGTAGTTATAGATTCAAGAACTCAATCAAAATTGAATCTTGAAGAGATTTATAAGTTTCTTGAACAATCTTTATTGATTCTTTACCGGAAAACAACTAGTATAGTAAAGATTAAAGAAAACTGAAGAGAAATAGAAGAGAAAGAAGGATAAGAGATTACCTGGCTTCTTGGAATGGAGACCCACCATTTAAGATTCAGCTCTAGGAAACTCACCTAGATTTACATGGAATCATCACCATGGAGAAAACCCAATTGCAGGGTTAGAGAACAGAAACCGATAGCTCTCTTTCCAAAACTTTTTATTATTCAATATCATTCATTAATAAAGTTTTGAGTTATAAGCACATATATAGACTTTGCATGCCAATCTTTCCAAATCCCATTCTAACTAGAATTCCTAAAAAAATAAAACTCTAAAATAACTAAATCTCGTAATAAAGTGATACCTTGCAAGTATTTTGACCATAACTTTCTCAAATCACCTCGGATTCTCAAATCACCTCGGATTCTCAAGACCATAACTGAATAACATTTTTCAAATGACACCAAAATCAACCTAAACAAGTAAGTTTTGACCTTCCAAAATATGACTTAAAGAAAAGTGACAGGATTAACTTTGACTTTACATAAGGACTCTAAAATAAACTCGACACAAATAAAAGATATGTCTAACATTAAATCCTAATAAAACTATATATACATTTTTGAATGACAAAAAGAAACTTTATTGAAAACAGAAACAAAACAAGAAACAAAAAGCGTCACCTAGAAAGTGAACACGAGCAAAGCAAAAGAAACTAAAACAAGACAAGGAACAAAAACAACAACACCACAAAAACCAAGAAGCTAAAACACCCCACCCCAACCCCCAAAGGGAACACTTACAACTCCTCACATCAAATAGAATACCACTCCCCTTCAATAAACTCTTCCCTAATTGAGCACCAATCAAACAATGCCCGATAAATAGAAAGGATCAACTCCTTATTTCTCGACCTATTGTAAAAAATTCTCGCATTCCTTTCCTTTCAAAGGCCTCAACAAATAGCTCTCAAAAGTTCCGCCCAAATGATGGAAGGCAAAACCTCCCCGCCACGGATCCACCATCCTGAAATCAACTCATGAAAATGGTTAGGAAAAGACCAAGAGATCTTAAGGTGCGAGAGAAAGAAATCCCAAACCATAGTAGCCATATCACAATGCAGAAGTAAATGAACCACCTATTCCTCCTTCAAACATAGAACACATCAATTTGCTAAATTTCAACCTCTACTCTAAGGATGATCCAAGGTGAGAATTTTGTAGGTATGCCGACCAAAGGAAGAACGACACTTTTGAGGGGATACCCCAGATCCAAACGTCTTTATGGAGAAATAAGGATCTATCAATCTTTAACTCCATGTAAAGAGACTTAAGGGTAAACCTCCCTTTGGAGGAAATGATCCATGCCCAACCATCTTGAATCTCTGAGTCCAACTTCCTACCATCCAAAGTCCTAAGTAAACCAACAAACTCCCCCACCTTCCAGTCATTCAAGTTTCTACGAAATCTAGGAATCCAAATACTCCCCACAGCATCAAAGGAATTCACCACCAAATCTAAGGGATCAAGGACAATAGAATACAGATTCCTAAATGACTCCTTAAGCAGATGCTCCCTAACCCATTTATCCTCCCAAAACCTAATCTCTCTACCAGACCCGACTTTTAGAGGAATAAACTCTAAAAGATATCCATCATCTTCAGCATAAACTTTCACATTCCACACCCATATCTCCCTTGCACTCACTTGCTCTCCCACACCAAGATCAACCCAAAATGAGAAGCCACCACCTTACGTCACGAACTCTCTCTTTCCACCCCAAATCTCTAAAGCCACTGAGCAAGCAGAACCCTATAATGACTTCTAATTCATCTCACCCCAAGCCCCCCCCCCTCCCAGCATAACAACCTACATATTGACTTCCAATCAACAAGATGATACCTATGTTGATTGTCCGAATCATTCCATAAGAAATTATGAAATTTTCTCTTAGTCCTATTTGCCACTGAAGCCAGAATGATGAAAAGAGACAAAAAGTAGTTTGGGATGGATGCCAAAGTCAACTTCAACAAAGTCAATCTACCACCTTTGGATAAAAGGGAAGCTTTCTAAGCCTCCAAGCAAAAACCAATTCTCTCAATAACAAGCTCCCAAACCAACTTTGATTTATGGGTAGCTCTTAATGGAAGACCCAGACATGTCCAAGGCGAAAAACCAATTTAACAACCCAAAATCCATGCCAACCGATCCATATCCGGAATCACCCCCATAGGAAATAACTCACTTTTGGACAAGTTAATGTTTAACCCTGATACCGCTTCTAAACAACGAAAAAGACACCTAAGAAAACCTAATTGTCTCACATCCACATCACAAAAAATCATGATATCATTGACAAACTACAAATGAGAAACCCTAACACCCCCTTAACCCTCCAAGAAGCCTGGAATAAAATCCCCTTCCACCTTCCTGATCATTTTTCTCAAAACATTTGACACCATCAAAAACAAAAAAAGGGGATAAGGGATCACCTTGTCTAAGGCCCCTCAAACTTTGGAAAAAGCCCACTGGGCTACCATTCACTAGGATCGACAGATTAACCGATCTAATGCAATAAAAAATCCATCTTCTCCATTTGACCCCAAACCCCATCTTATCCAAAATATAGTTCAAGAAATTCCAATTTGCATGATCATACACCTTCTCTAAATAGAGCTTGCAAATTAGCCCATTTCTACCCAAAGCCCTCCTATCCTCAATACACTCATTGGCGATAAGAACATTATCCGAAATCTGCCTACCTAGAATAAACGCACTTTAAGGCTAAGCAATGATCTTATTCATAACTAATTTCAGTCTCGAAGTTAGAGTCTTAGAAATGATCTTATACACATTACTCAGCAAATTAATAGAGCAAAAATCTTTCAACACCTTGGCATTACAAGTCTTAAGAATCAACATAATAAAAGTGTTATTTAAATGCTCATAAAACTCTTTTGAGTAATAGAACTCCTCAAACACTTTCATCAGATCACCTTTTATAATGCCCCAGCATTTTTGAAAAAAGGATATAGTGAAACCATCCGGGTCAGGCGCCTTATCCCTTTCATTTCCATCACAACCTTCCCAACCTCCTCTTCCAAAAATGCCCTTTCCACCATACTTTTCTCAATAGCCGAAAAATACGATCAAACTCCATACCATGAAGCATTGGTCTAACAGAAAAATCTTCGTTATATAAATTAACATAATACTCCACCTCCAAACGAATATCTCCTTGATCTTGAAACCAAACTCCATTGATCGTCAAACCCAGAATATGATTGACACTCTTACAGGAAGATGTCACTTTATGAAAAATTTTGGTATTCTGATCCTCTTCCTTTAGCTATTGAATCCTAGATCGTTGCTGCCAAAACATCTCCTCTTTAGTGTCTAACAAAATAAATTCCCTTCTCAAGGAGTCACGCTCAATCCTTTCATCCCTAGATAAGGAACTCACTTCTTCCACAAGGTCCAACACTTTAATCCTCTTAACACAACACTCCATAGAAGCCGTAATGGATGTGGAACCCCCGAAGTTCCTCTTCCAGCTTCTCAAAAGGTGCTTAAGAGCTTTCAATTTTAAAGCAAAAAATTCTACTCAGGTTACTGGGATACATCTCACGTTTTCATTCTCTTTTCACCACCTCAAGAAAATAAGGCTCTAGAAGCTACATCTCCTAAAACCTGAATAGGAGCAGGCCCCTGAATGGTCTATTAAACTCCAACACAATAGGATTATGATCAGAAATATTTCTATGCAAGGTCACTTGAGAATGATCGGGAAATAAATCATCTCACTCGACACAATACAAAAAACGGTCAAGTCTACTCAAAACGTCTTGGTCTTGGAAATTGGACCCAGTAAAAGTAGCCCCTTTAAGAGGACTATCAATTAAATTCCACCTAACAATGAACTCCCCAAACAAATCCATAGTCCCATCACTCTGCCCATCACCTCTTCTTTCCGAAGGACATCTTACCAAATTAAAATTCCCACCAATACACCAAAGTAAATATCAACTGCCCATTATGTCATCCAACTCGACAAGAAAATCAACCATTTCCCCTCCCCTCAGGGGCCCATAAACCCCAACGAAAACCTACTCCTCAACTAACGATCTTAAATTACACTTGATAGAAACCGAAAAGGCCCCTATCTCATGCTCCAATACCTCGTTTTACCCATCATCCCAAATAACCAGAATACCCCCTAAAGCATCCAAGGATGGGAGCACCACTCAGGCAGAAGTCCGGCACCCCCACACATCCTCAACTAACACCTCAAACATCACCTAAGTCTTAGTCTCCTGAAGACAAAAAAATATCAGGCTTAGCATTACAAACACACTGATTGATAGCCAATCTCTTATCATGATTCTCTATACTATGAATGTTCTAGGAAAGAATTTTTAAATCCATAGATTAAACTATAATGACACCCTTTCCTTTTGCCCTCCAACTCCCTAGCTAACACTTTCACTTTCTGATTATAGTTGACATTGCTCTCCAAACTCTAATTAAAAACTAAATAATCTAGGTCCCTTAATCCACACGATCTCTCTTTGCTGCCACACGTGTGGGTTCCACCCACATGTTGATGCAGCATACACATGGACTATAGGGTGTGTGCATAAAGGGGTTAAGCATAAATTAATAAAAGTAATGATAAGGCATAAGCAAGATACCTAATTGCACATCTACACACTAAATTAGAGAATCTTCAATTTGGCCCAATATGCATATTAGAAATTTAAAATTACAAAGTATAGAGCAAAATTATACCCAATGATATGAAGGAAGTAAGAATTAAAAGTAGGGATTCAAAAGTGTTAAGTTGCTGGAAAATTTTCTCAGTAGGTACTCCAGTGTATGAAAGTCACACCTGAGAAAATTTTAAAATAAAGCCATAGGACACAAGGAACTATCAGGAAACCATTAAACATGAATGTAGGTGGGTTTAGTCATGGTATAACTCATAATTCTCAGAGAAATTAGGGCTTTAGGAATACTTTATCAGTCTTGAGCCTAACCAATCAAAGCCACCTTGTCAAGCTACCCTTAGAAAAACAAAGAGGTAAATATAGATGAAAATATACCTTAGAAGCTGTTGTGTCTCTCTTGTAAAGCCTGTAAGGGTAGGGAATGAATCAATCTTGCAAAAAATCTAAGTGTAGTATGCTGCCAAAGTTGGAGTATTAAAGTCCTAGACCTAAAAAGTCCTTGATGCTTGTTGAAACTTCAAGAGATGAACTTCCATCTTGGGTGATGACTTTTGGTTGGTTGTAGGCTTCATTGGGGTCGCCCAAGCGTGTAATACAATCCCCTAAAATAACCCCCTTTGATCTCTAGTATATAAGGCTTAGGAAGGAAATTTCGAACAACACCAATTCTGCCCTGTTTTAACGCCTGGATTGGAAAACGTGGGTATGGATGAGCAATCAAATCTCCTTTATGATGACTACCACCTCTCCTAGGATCATGGGAGAGGCAGTTTGCAAGTCCTAAAAGATTGAGATCAAATCCCTCATATCAAGGAAGTTGTAGTTGATCTCGTGCAACAGCTTCTTACCCCTGTTTAACGCCTTACCTATGATACCTGGGAAGATCTCCATCATGTGGGACTCTAAGGGATGGGTCCCACCACTGCTGGAGTCGCACAAAGGTCCCTAAAACTTGTTGGTCGTGTGGAGTGTTTTATAGCCCCCACAGCCAGACTTATTACAACCTAAACATTATAAAGACTCCAATACCCCTCTAGCACAATGACACCTCCAAAATAACCTCAGACTACTTATAATAACCAAAATATCACTAAATACTCTACTAAGACAAAATTACCCTCAAATAATGTGCTAGGGAACAAAACATAAAAATAAATATCCTAGTAAAACCGTAACATGAGCACAACCCTCCAGCGCCATCTCTGATAGACCTGAAACTCCTACCTGGACCTGATGTCCTCATCACATGTCACATGGGATCCACTTTAACCACAATGTTTGCATCAAGTAAATTTATATATACTAGGGCCACCTTAGACAACCAAGGCCCGGCATAATCCCTATTAATTTCAACCCCAATTACAGAATTTCATCCACTTGATAGTAGCTCATTCCCTACTTTCCGCATCCTTTGTCTTAGAATCCAAAAACTCACTCTCTCTCCTCCTATACAACCTATAATACGGTTTTGAGTAGTCATTCAAGGCCCTATTATTGTGTTTGAGCCATAGGGACCAACATATCGCTACTAGAACTAACCTTCAAATCCTTCCCCTTCTTCCAATGAGAGCTCCTATTTGCCATCCATGCAGTAAACTCTCCAAGTCCAGTGGTGGAACCCAAATAAGTCTTTGATCATCCCAAGCCACACCTCCCACATGAACTCACAATGAATCAGAAGACATGGTATGGTCCCCCACCTCAATAGCATAAGAGGCTACTTGAAGGGTTTCTCCCTCTGTTGTTGTATTCTATTTTTTTTCTTTCTTAATAAAGTAAAGTTAATTATCAAAAAAAAAAAAAAAAACATAAGAGCCAAACATTGGTTAAGTACAAACCTTCCGTTCTCAAGTTGTCCAAGGTTTGAATTTAACCCAACACCACCTATCCAAAAAACAAATTGGACCTTTATGGGATTGGATGATACCAAAACCCTACAACTATCATCCAAAAACCCTACAACTTCAGAGAAAGAAAGAGATTAGAAAAATATGATTCAATCCTATTCCGAAGAAGAAAAAAAAAATACACTTTGATGGAAAATCGAGGCACCGAGGGGGAGGATGAGTGATGCATAATGGAGATGATACCAAAGTTGATATAGAATGATAACCAAGAATCTCAAATAAAAGCCAAGTAAAATAGCAGAAACAAGAACACATTTTAAATTCAAGAAAAGATGAAGACCTGATTTGAAGCGTTTCCAAACCCAAAACAGGGGATCATAACCTCCACCAAGCTTGAATAAACCCAATGAATCCACCTTTGGGGAAAACCACTCTTGGTTTTTAGACTACACAAAGGAAGAACAAACTAGCCAAGAATAAGAAATCCTTTATTTATCAATTTCTTTTATAAAATTGTGAGTTACAAGCATATAGACATTACAAACTAATCTTTCCAAATCTTACTCTAATTAGACTTCATAAAAATAAAACTTCTAAATTAACAAAATCCCGTAATTAAGTGATACCTTGTTAGTGTTTAGGGTATAACTTTCCAAAATCACATCAGATTCTCAAGATCTTGGTCTCATTGGAAAGGTAACTGAATAACCTTTCAAATGGCACCAAAATCATCTCAAACGGGTAAGTTTTGATCTTCCAAAATTGGAACTAAAGCAAAAAAAGCAAAAAAGCAGGATTAGTTATTTCACTTTCTTTAAAATTAAATAAAACCTAGTCTGTTTGGAAATAAATAAAAACCCTTAAACTGACTGACAAAAAACAAACCTAGACTAGCTTAAAATTGACTAAATAAAAAAATTTGCCATATAAGGTTGCTCCATTGTGACCTGGGTGTCATGGGTTCAAGTCACGGAAACAGCCTCTTTGCTTACATGGGTAAGGCTGCGTACATCTAACCCTCCCCAGACCCCGCAATGGTGGGAGCCTCATGCAATGGGACTGCTCTTTTAATTCCCAAAATACCCCTGCATAAAACCATCAGATCTGAATATGGGCTCTTTCTTGTTCCGCATCAATGAGGCTTGGACATGCCACTAAACCACTGGTTATGGAGTTGCAGAGGTAGGAGGTCTGAATGAAAACCCTCCATATTGTCTTAAATTGTTAGCTTAAAACCAACTTCCCAACTTATACTTTATCAATATATATTGTGCATGATAAATCAAAAAAGGAAAGTAAATTATGTGAAAGCCTTGATGAATCAGCAGGAAATTACTTATGTGAAAGCCTTGATGAATCAGCAGGAAATTACTTTGGTCGTTGCTGCTGATTATAGTTGTGTACACAAGAAGGATAGAGAATTTCCCAGAATCAAATAAACTTTGCATTTATCACTGAATGGTTGACTCAAAATAAAAGCAAACATAAATCAAGTTTGTGATAGTACCTTATATCAGAAACAGAGAAATATGTGTGATATGCAAACGTGAATGTAAATGGTTTTCCATCAGTGTTGGTATTTCTGATGCGGGAGGTCAACATCAGATCCCCTCCAGGTCCCAAAGTTACTCTTAGACGAAATTCATAACTGCAAATGGCCACAAAAATACTTATTGATTCAGCCAAATAAGGGACCAGAACTTACAAAGCAGTCACAAAAGGCATCTACCTTCACAGGCTTAGCAAGTTACAATTTTAAAACAGCAGATTAAATAGTTAATTTAGTTGTTTGCATACCTGTGGGGCCAGTGCTTTGTATCTTCTTCAGATGGCATAAGGATCAAATCAATAAAAGCCTTATTAGAGCTATTTGTTGGAAAAGGAGGTGGATCAGTGTCAATGCTCCAAAACCTGTTCCTTGCAAATCCATGCTGTTCAAGAGATCCATGACTCCCAAACTGCAGATGCAAAGATTTATTAATTTATTTGAGATGAATAAAAGAAAAAATGAAGCAATAAAAAAGGAAATTGAAGAGAACCACATACTTGAGGAAAGCATATTGGAATACCTCCACGTATTGCCTTTGGAGGCTTGAAAATAGCCTACACAAAGCATTAATAATTGTTAAGGACACAAAATTATCTACAATAAATGGAAGAGGCCACAGAGTATATTCAGCTCCTGTACTAACATGTAAATATGGAAAAATAGCGATACAGTATGTAAGCTTATGCATAAATCAGCAGCTGGATTGCTATCACACCGACATGAAGAATGTTAACAGTTATGTGCAACGTCATAGGTAGCTTGTCCATTAGAATAAAAAGAAAGTGACAACTTTCTAATGCAGCACAATGCTAGGGATACCAATTAGGTTTAGGAAATAGACCAAAATAATGCAGAAGCAAGGATTTAATTAAAACAGTCCAAAATTGGATTCTTTGAACACTTTCAAGTACCAAAAAATACACAAATTGAAGGAGAGGATTAGAGAAAATGATGGGTTTAGGATATAAAAGGGGAAGATAATAGAAAGAAAGAACCCATAAGGGCACTTCTGAAATTTCTGGACAGAATTCTGAAAATTCCAAAATACGCCTGATCATGTGTTAGGAAATTATAAAATTTACCAGATAATGTTTGACGTATTTGAGGGTCCTATAGTCAAAATTTCATCGATTTCTGATAAGATTTGCTATGTGAAATTATAAAAGTTCAGACCTTAAGAGATTCTTTAATGGAGATTTCATAAAACTAGTGTGGAATCTTTTCCAATAATCTAGCAAAGAATAAGGGAATCAAGGGGAAAGTTTAGGGGTTTAATAGGGGATCCTTAGGAATCAAAAGCCTTAAAAGAATACAGAGAAAGAAGATATCTAGAGTGGAAGAAGAAAGAGAAAAGAAGATGTTGTTGGGATTTAGAAAAAAGAGAGAGATATAGAGAAAGGGAGTATCACAACTCAACCCTTAGAGAGAGAAATGAGATAATAAGGGCCAAGCACACAACACAAGTGTCAACATTCAATTCATTTTTCATTGATTTAATTCATGTCTAGGGGTGCCTTTAAATAGGCTTACAATGCAAAGAAAATAGATATTTTCCTTATTTGGCAGCTTCTAAATGCCTGGACTTAGGATTCAAGTATTTCCTAAAACTAAACTACTAAAAACTTGACTTTCTAAAAATAACTAATAAACGTCTAATAAGGACTTTCTAATTTAAAAAATACTTCTATAACACACTTTCCAAACCTTTATACTACTAAAACTTAAGACTTTCTAGAACACAACTTTCTAAAAACACCATTCTTGTCACTCACTAATACCCTTTTAGTAATTTGGTCATAACTTTCTCAAATAACATTGGATTTGCGCAATATTGGTCTCGTTAGAAAGATAATTAGATAACATCTCCAATGACACCAAAATCAAGTTAAAAAAGGCAAGTTTTGACCTTAGAAAACTTGGTCTAAAAATGAGTTTTCGGATTAGCTTAAAATCCTAAACTAACCTTGGCTTTTAAGCCTTATTACAAAAACAACCTAATAACTAAAAATCCAAATTAACCCATGATACTATTGGCTTTATTACAAGATTAAAAAAAAAAAACCCACCTAAACTATTCTAACGATTTGGACAATACTTGAGCCTGTCCATAATTATCCAGCTTCTTCTTCTTCACACCATATGCTTCCGCATCACTTTCCTAAACATCCTTGGAACTTTTTTTTATTTATTATTTTTTCTTTTCTATTATGTGAAACTCAACATTGGACTGCATTTCACATGGAAAAAATTTTATTTACTTTGAACAAAGATCATTTACTCCCCAACTGAGGTGCGAGTAAACTTCTTTTCCAAATATTTCCTAGGCTCCTATCTCGAAGAAGATCAAAACATTACTTATCTGTTCTTTCTAGAGATGTGAGGATCACCCATATTCTATTACCTAACCAATTCCAAAATAGATGCTTCTCTAATTTTGCCACTATTTTTTTTTCTTTCCCTATTGTTCCTATAGTGAGGAAGGAGGAAGACTTTTTGAACACTTTTCTTGACTTCTATAGGACTTTTTTCATCTTTCCAAATAAAAATGATGTAGAACAATAGAGATGATACCAAATAACGCGAAAGCAAGAATATAATTAAACAGTCCAAAATTTGATTCTTTAAACACTTTCAAGTAGCCAAAATTTTAAGAAAATATA